>JBCEWB010152628.1:0-18731 GCA_039654565.1 Peronia peronii
ACAACAACAACAACAACAACAACAACAACAACAACAACAACAACAACAACAACAACAACAACAACAAAAAAAAAACAAAACAAAAAAACAAAAACAAAAAGAGGGGCAACTGAGGGCCAGGTAGACCAAGAGTGACTCATTAAAAACTTGAAACACTGAACAACAACAGGGAAGCTCAACAACATGGATATAACAGAACAATATTGTACAAAGAGTGGAATAGAGAGACTGGATCAGCGATATATGTCACGGACTTGCCGCGTGAAGAACAAGAAGAGGAAGAAAGAGAAAGTTGTCATTGTAGTCGATTCTTATCACGATGCGATCAATATGGGGTGGGGAACATTCGATCGATAAAACTGATGAGTATCCGTTTTGTGGCTGAACGACTTTCTGAGTGATGTTAAATAAAAGTATGACTGTCTCTCTTTCAGGCATTGTTCAGCCACATCGATGATTGTCCTCCAGAGGAGAATATCACCTTTAGAATAGAGATCAGGTACTGTTTTTGTTTTTTAATGTCTGTCATTGATAGAGATGTTGCTCCTTACTTCATGATATTGAAGGAATATTTGAAAATTGTCTTTTTGATGATGTATTTCTAGTGGATGAGAAAATAAAAGTTCTAGGGACACAGCTTGGTTTTAGAGATAAAAAAGACTAGTCAGAGAGCATAATAAAGGATCAATTCTGGGTTGACAATAGTTGATGACAGCAAAGTGTCTCAAGGGTGACTTGGATGGAGAGGGAGATGACTTGTGAAGGAAGGCTAAAATTGTTTGACAAAATTGTTTGAAATTTTAATGAATTATCCCTATTTACAGCTTTTCAAAACTCTAACTATGAAAAATACTACCTGCTCCTCTTCTATAGCTGTAGTTTAGTTGTTCAGCTGCCTTTCTGGTTTGAAATTTGTGAAAAAAATGCCTATATCTTTCAACATTTTGCTTGCTGAGACATTGGAGCAGCTTAAAATTGAAAGATGTATCTCATCCTCTGTTTATGGCTCAATAAAATACTATCCAGTAAATTAATCCTAGTGGCATGTAAAAATAATAATAACAATAAAAAAAAAATAATACCAGAATTTTTGGACGGCTCTCGAACAGATATTTTACCATATTTAGTAGGTATCTGAAAATTGCACAGTCTGGTTCATAGATCTTACCGATCAGATCTTAAAGCCAGATATGATACTAAGAACTGTTTAAGTGTGATCTTCAGGAGAAAGAGTTACTTGTCAATGATATGTCTTTTATTCTCCCTGTCACCAGCTACCTGGAAATCTACAATGAAAGAGTGCGTGATCTTCTGCACACACACAAGAAAAGCAGAAGAAAAAAACATGAGCGCTACACTCTCAAAGTCAGGGAACATCCCAAACTGGGGCCTTATGTGCAAGGTAAGCAGTGTCTTATCTACCGCACACTATTTTTTTTATGAAATAAAACTTCTATCAGTGGGATTTTTGTCTGGGGTTTCTGTTTTTGCTTTTGTTTTTTCCGAAGGAAATTATTGCCACAGAGTAAGGTGTATAATACTATTATTTAAAAAAAAAAACGATAAATTTCATGGCTTTGACTTAAATGATTATCTTAAATTTTAGAGGTTGAATAAAAGTGAATGAAGTTACCGTAATTGCTGTCATAAATACAAGTGTGCGACAGAGCTTTTCTTTGTAATATTTTTATGAAAAGAATGTGGAAGTTTTTATTCTTTAACTGGAATTGTTTTTATATCTTACAGATCTATCCAAACATGTTGTTAAGGATTTTCATGAGATCCAAGCTTTGCTGGACAAGGGAAATGAGAACAGGTAAACAAATGATAATATATTCTCTTGAATGTTGAGAGATCAGAGGACTCCAGGAATCTGTGCTGGTAGAAATTGGTGGCTTGGTCTGTGTGTATGTGCGATTAAGGGAAAATGGATTGTCAGTGCTAGTTCTTGAAACTGTAAAGGTCATAGCAGCTTGCTAGGCTATAATTATCTCTGACAATGATTGATATTTATTTGATTGTAAAACAAATAACATGAAAATTCCAAACATTTAAATGGGGAAGATGGGAAAAAAACATCTGTAAATAATCTATGATTAAATGTTTTTATTTTAAACGAAGATGGGAGCCTTCTGGGGGTGGGGATAAAACCTCTGGCACACTTTAGGCTTCACATAAACTCAGAGCTTTACCTAAAACTATTCCAAATATTTCTGTTATATTCAAATCCTGAATATCAATTTGCTAAAAGCTTGAGGAAAGTGTAATAATTGTTAATTTTCAAAGAGGATGCGAAAATTGCAAAGTAAATGCATTATTATTTGGTTAAAAAACAACAAAAACAATGGTATCAAGTATCATGGACAGATTAAACGGGATTCAGGTCACAAAGTAAGAGAATATTTGCTTTATATCTGTAGACTAATAAAGCGTAATCTTGAATTTCCTTTTTTACTTCATTTCTGTAACTATTGTTCATTTTCTCAGGGATTCCTTAGCTGAGTGTTCAGTGGTCCACTTTTAAATCATTTATTTTTTCTTTCTGAAATTTGTTCTGAGGCAAGAATGAGGTGGCCGAGATTCTTTCATAATATAATTTCAGTGTAGACTTATAAATTAAGTCACAGTAAATTAAGGGCAGAACAAAATGTGTAATGGTCACATCTTTTGAAATATGTTTGTTTCATTCAGACGAAAGACCACTGAAATGTAAGAAATAAGTGAGGCTGAGCCCTATATAATATCTTATGACTGATAACATGATTTTATTTCACTTTGTCACATTTTTTGCGTGGCACATAATTTTTTAAAGTTAAATTTCAAAAAAAAAAGAAAAGAAAAGAAAAAAGAAAGAAAACTGTTCCTTGCTCTTTGATCTGTCGACCTGTATTTTCTGTCTCAGTATATTAATTCAGTTCTTAATGTTCTACTCTTCAAAAGAATGAACAATTTGTTGTAAGCAGTGACATATTCCCTTGTTGAGCACTGTTATGATTCTCTGCATTTTGTGGTTGTCATGTATCTCAGGACTACAGCCTCAACACACATGCATGAACACAGTAGTCGCAGTCATGCCATTGTCACAGTCAACCTGAGTCAGGTAAGTGTGACCTCTGACCTCATAGGTCAGCCTTCTTCTCTGTATGGTAGGCCTACTATCATGCTGTGATATATTTACAATTACATAAAATAATTTACCGAAATGTCAGTGAAATGATAAGGAGAAACAGCATTATATTTATTGTATGATCTAAAATTATATGAAAACGAATGAAGGGTGTACTAAAGTTCTCAGTTTGATCAGTATCTACCTTTGACACTTATAAATAAGATTGGATGTCAAAACTTTTTTGCCAGAAATTCAAATCACGCAATTGCAGTTGCAGTATTGTGGCACCTACTAAGATTTAGATTGAATATAACTGAATACAGTTGGGTTTAATTCCAAGAAATTGGTATAATAATATATGCATAAATATTTTTATGTGCTGAGGTCCATGCACGTGGATCAAAAGATACTCGATGTCCTGACTTTCAGCAATTTTTTCCATGAAATACTTTATGTGAGGATGGGACACTGGGATGTCATCTGTTTGTGTCACTTTTTGTCCCCTCTAACATGGATGGACAAAAGGATAGTTAACAATGAAAAACTATTATATCAGTTGTTATAGTCGGAATCTCTTTATCTTTAATTCAATGGGTTTTTTTTCAGGCCAAATTTGAGGATAACCTACCCAGTGAAATCATCAGCAAAGTTCATTTAGTGGATTTAGCAGGGAGGTAAGTTTACTGCTTTTGTGTGAAACTTTGTGTCATTCAGAATATTAAGTTTCATGTAGAACTTCGCCATTTTCGTTATTCATCATGTCTCTCATAGGCCATCAACAGAAATCAGTGAGAGCTCATATTTTCCACACAGATGTATTTCGAAATAGTCAGAATCAATTTAAAAAATGATTTATTTCATTCAGAATGTTTTTCTCTCTTACATTAGGATTTATATTTTCATGTGGAATTCTAAAACATTTAATAATTCACATCACAAACTGCCACCTTCATTTTTTTTTATTCAGGACATTGTTTGATTTATGGATATTATATCACTTAGCCCAATGTTTTGCATGAATGCCCATTTTGCATTGGTGGTATTCAATTTTCACTCCATTTCGATGCACAGAATGTGTTATTTGCTTATCGGAAGAAATATGCAGCAATATTGAAACTGGCCCAGTTCCAGATCAATGCTCAATAGATTTACGAATTTATAATGCATGACAAAGATTGACAGGCTCAAGTTAATGGCATTCCAGGCTGGAGTTGATAGTAATATGCATAATAAATATGTGATAGCGTAGCACCGACTGCCAAGTCCTGAGCAGAAGCTTTAAATAATATAAAACAACACAAGGGGTTTTTAATATGTCCCAGTACTGCATAGCATAAAAAATCTTTCTTGACATGGTCAGAATGGTATACTTTTTTTTTTTGGTATTATTACGCATGTAGCCATCAAATCCTTAGGAAGTGCGATTATCCCAGTTTTAAAATTTAAAGTGCTTGACCAGTTTGGTGAGAAGAATGTTTATGGGTGAAATTTGGAAATCTGGCCAAACAACGAGTTCTCTGCCTACTACCAAGGATTCTTTAGCGTATATAACATACATACGAGAGCTCTGAAAGATATTCGTCCTTATCTGAGAAGGCTAGATGTCGTGTTTTCCTATTCAAGAAGCTGGGGGACTGTTAATCACTAAAAAAAAAAAAAGCAAGCAGATTCCGATCTTTCCCATCCTACAGTAGGATTTAAATCGGCGACAATGTCATCAGGAGATAGATGCCTAATTCCTCGGCCACAATGTCCCCGTATAACACAGCAAAACGAAAGGTTTCCTGACATAGCCAGTATGGCATAACAAAATAATAGGTTTCTTACTGTGGCCAGTATGGCATAGTTGTTATGGACAAATCTCTTACCGGTGAAAGTTATGAGAATATTGAGAATGTGTGTACGTTACGCACGTTAAAGAGCCCTTGGTAGGTGAAATCGGATGAAGAGTTGGCGGAGACGCCGCTGTCCGGGCAAAATTTCCAAATTCCAAATTTCTGCCCACAAAAATTCTTCTCACCAACAACAGGGCAGGCACTTAAAGCTGAGATAACCCTTTTTTCTTAGGACTGACAGGCTTAAAAAAAAAAAAAGGCCCTTGAGCAACATGTCAGAGTAGACTAAGTTGTGAAGCAGATGAAAAAATTTGCGCACTTTTTTAAGTAGTGTTGTCGATTGTTCTCGCCTGCTGACCAAAAAATGATAAGTGGCGTGATATGAATGTCAGAGATTGATTGAAACACTTGGGAAGGTCTTCGGTCTTGTTTGAGAACATACATAAAACATACCATGCACTAGCCGCTCTCAGAATGATATGTCTGCAGCTGGGTTTAGCAGGGTTAAATTGAGCAATTTGTTTGATGTATAGGTTTCATAACAAAACGTCAGAACTTCAAGAGCAGTGGCATAATGAGATAAAAATGACGACAGGCAGCAACAATGAACTTTGAATAGGCATATCACGTTTGTGAAAGTAATCCATAAAGCTGCCATAAGCTTATATTGTAAATATAATGATGGTGACGAACTTATCTCTTGTGCCACCCGCGGTGTTAAGTAGTCTATACGTCTTTTTTTTTTTTAGGCAAGATTTCCATACGTAGATTTGGTCCTATATTATATACACTGTGACTTTTTTTTCTTTCTGTGCATGCATATCGTGTAAACGTCAGCTCTCATAAATGCATATCCAAAGGTGGGGACTTAAGCAAAGGAACACCCACAACTTGATATGCATATCAAGATGTATAACATTTTAAACGTACGTAAAGAACAATCAGTTGTTTTGATAGCTGCCGATAGCCCTTTACAACAATATATACTTTGGTAATCATATTATATACAGCTGGGTATACATTTAAACGATAAGGTAAGATAAACTTTAATTCGTTTTCAAAAGGAAATTCTATTAAGAAAAAATGTAAGGTGCATTCATACTTTTATATGTGGACAAATTTATCAGGAATAGCATTAGAACAAGGCAGAACATTGTCTCAGCTTGACAAACGTACCGCTGATGGCAGAATTGAATTTCTGTGACGCTTATGATTTGATCTTACGTGCAACAAATCCCCACTCCTGTCGAATATTTCAATGGTTTATAAGGTGGTGCATACTGTCTTCTCGAATTGCGTTAAGCAATGACATACAGGCAGGCTAATAGAAGGCGTCGATGCATCCATGATATGTAGGCCAACATCAGAACGGCATTAACACCGTGACTAGCGCCATAGGATCAACATAGTGCTGATGCTTCGTCAGGCTATGCGTAGAATTCAACCCAAAATCTTAGATTAATCGTTGTTATTTCTATCACCGACTCTCGTGTTTCCACTCTCTCCATTTTTTGTATGAGATCCCTCAGCACATAATTGTAATGTTCAAGAAATTTTGTTTTCATCTATCTCACTTGTCTTTGTAAGCCCCGACCGAGTTCTTTTTCAGTCTCACATCCCGGGTCAACAAATCGCTAGGTGGTGACTTGATCTGTCAATAAACAAAGCACCTGTCTGTCCTGGTATTATGCCGCAATTGTGACTTTTTGTGTCTGAGAGAGAAATATGATAGATTTGTTTTTAAAGTTTTCGACTGTTGATGACACGTTCCTTGTCTTCAAATATCCCACCTCTCATAGCTGGGATTGTATTTCATTAGCCTGTTTACCTGCTTTTGCTAGACACAAAATGTGTTTGCAAAACAAAAACATAGTGAACAAAGAAAATAATCCCCTTTCCGTTTTCAGCTTGAGACGCAGCCTTAGACCATGACATTTCCTGAAAAATTCATGTAAACATTTTTTTTTCTTTTTATTGTGGGAAAAACAAACAAAAGAAAAGAAAACAAACAAGAAAAAAAAAAAAAAGGTCAAAATTTTTCATGGATTAATGCTTCAAAGTAGCTTTTTCCATTTCTACATTGATTGTTCAACAGACCTTGACTCTGGATAAAGAAAGTGCATGTAACTAGATCAGCAAAAACTAATCCCGGACTTGTAGAAAAAGGCCCGGAGGTTTTCTACGGAACAGGGGAAGATCTAATCATTTTACTCTCAGTCGGAGTTACCCAATCTATTCATCTGTCAACAGAGGGATTTCCTCCTTATGAAAACACCTCTCCCGTCTCATTACAATTATCGTGTCCCAGAGCTGTGGAAATGGAACAGTCCAAGCCGTTTGTTTTTGTGAATAAGAATGAGCCTTTGTTGATTATTTTGCTCCATTTTTCTGTTGACCCATCTTTATCAATATACTGCCGTCACGCTTTAAAAAAAGAATATTTTTTTTTAATCATAGTTTTGTTATTTCCCTAACCTGTTTTATCATAGATTTAAACAATTTAAATATTGAAAGCCAATCTATTCCCTCACTTCATACTTTAAAATACCGCTGTTTGCTTAAAGAACGATATCAAAAGTAAATCGCGATATTCTGCAAACAACGTTTTCAGAGGAAAGGCATTTTGTCAGAGTACATGATTGTTTAGCATGTTATGACGGAGTGTGTGGCTTAGACAATGAGCGATGGCGTCTTGGACATTGTCAGCTTAAGCTGATGAGCTAAGCAAGTTTGTCAATATGTTCAGAAAAACAAGCTGTCAAAGAGATTCCAGGTTTGGAGTACCCTGTCTTAAGCCGATTTCTATAGCAGTGTATAGAAGTTCAGAAAAAGCCATTCTGAAGAGGTATATCCCATACTAGCCCCCGCCACCCTCCACCTGTAATTGCTCACACACTCTAAATAAAAAACACGAAGAGTTGAATGATATAGATTTATTGTTTCCATCACATAATATCAGAGTTGTCATAAATATTAGATATTGGTGGAAATAATTTTAAAGAGCAAAGTGTCAAGAAGAAGATTGAGAACTTAAGTCGCCGTGAAATAGGCCTACAGGGAAAGAGAATGAAAGACACAGAGGGCAAATGAAAACGAGAGAAAAAATGTAGTTTTAAAGAGGAAAATGGGAGGGAATAAGAAAGAAGGGAAGAGAGAGACAGAGAGAGAGAGAGAATAAGAGAGAGATAGAGGTGTGGGGGGAGGGGGAGGAGAGTAGAGTAAAACGGAAGACGCTTTTTATATGTTTCATAAATACAATTTAATTAGTATTTCTGTAATCAATTAACTATGCCTTAGCAAGCAATGAATGACATAAGATTTATTCAATACCTGAATGAGAACAAGCGCTACAGAGAACGGCGTTCAAATTAGATAAAGCAACTACATACGGTATACACTGATATCTATGACGTCTCTTGGCAAGAGTGTCCGTACCTTGTGGAACATTCTAGCAATTCATCCATCATACAGATAGATCTTTTTGCAGTATATCATAATATGAATCGTTTAATTTACGAGCATTCCTGAAATGACATCATGTAGATTCCAGACCCGGGTGGGGCTATTTGCGTCATCTCTTGGTTCCGCTGAATATTCTTGTACGGAAAATGCCAATGACGAACCTTTTAAATGGCTGTATGAAATATTGGCATAAACAGTAAAACAGACATTTTTTAATGTCTGCTGTACAGTCTGGAACACATTTCAATATAAATAAGATTATTTGTAATGAAATTTAAAAGTGAAGTAGAATCTAAAATAAAAATAAAAATAATTTTTAAAAGAGCAAATGATTAATAACAACTACGATAGGCATAATAAAGCAATACGGTAAACGTGAACATGATATTTTTTTTTTAAAAATGAATTACAATAGAAAGAAAAAAAATGTTTACGTGGACGCACATACGCATACATCGAAACCAAAGAATTTAAAGACACAGAGAGAGAGAGAGAGAGAGAGAAAGAGAGAGAGTGAGTGAGAGAAAGAGAGTCAAAGGCAGAGAGAGAAGGGAGGGGGAGGGGGATCAATATCCCCTAAATCCGCAGCTTGAGAATGTAATCAAATTCCTGTGCATCTTTGCCAGAATGTAAATCAATGAAACATATTAGAGTGCAATCCCATATATGATTAAAAAGAACATAACGAATGACAATTTAGACAGATAAACATCCCTTATTTGATTGCATTATTCATAACCATCATAACAAAGCCCATACTTACTTTTTCTGTCTTGACATAATTAGGTATTAGTGATCTTATGGAATATGAATGTTGCTTATGTTGTTGGATTCTAGAGGTTGTCTTCGACAATCATTTGCCTATATTATGTGTTGTCCTGTCACAGTATGTTTTTGCATGACCAGTAGAGCGGATTTTTTGAGATGAACAAGAGTTGAGTATTATGCACGAGTGTTATGGTTGACCCACACCCTGTTTCTTTTCTTCCAGGTGATTCTTTGGATCGAATGATAAATAATCAATGAGCACATTAAAATTTGAGCATATCTTCAAATGAAAATAATTTCAAGAACAGTCTCCTCGTTACCAAACAGATCCGTTTTTAGGTTATTGTTGATACAAGCCAATGTCTTTCAATCTCATTCAAATTCTTCCCGCTTGCTCTCTCCTTCACTCCCTCTCTACCCCTTCCCCGAGTCTATCTCCCCCCTCCCGTCCCCCCCCCCTCCCCGCCTCAAATGGTCTCCTCTCTGTCCAACAAAACTCTCCCTTTGTTTCTCTTTCTCCCACTCTTTTTGTTCTGTTTTCAAATTTCGTGAACTTACTGTTACGAAAGTCGGTTGTAAATGACATAGCAACATTTGCCAGACAGATCATGACTAAAGACAGCACACCTGTGCAATAATGTTTTATTTTCCCGATCTGGAAGAGTGTAAAAGATAGCGCTAGACTGCGCACCTGTAAACCAGTGTAACGCTAAAGGAGTGACATTCACCATAATGATCACTTTCATTACTGTCTGCCGATTGAATGACTCGATCAATAATTTTTTTTATGTACAGGTGAACGATCACCTAGTTGTAAGAACGGTTTTTTCCCGGGTACTTAAGTGAGGACGATTCCTTAGGTGTGACATTGAACGCGGGGTATTCAAAGATCAATACAGTCCCCCTATATTTAGACCTTCCCTTTATTTGCCTATTTGTGATCTGGCGTATGCCATGCACGGTTTTTAAGTTTGAAAGAAAAAAAAAAAAAACGCTCTCTGCGTTCTGAATGGCCAATTAATCTCTTTAACGTGAGAGTGAGAAGAGCCAGTTTGCCTCCCCCCCCCCCCCCCCAACTTCCCATTTTTCCCTTCCCCCTTCTTTCTGGAAAGCAACTTTTGTATTAATATTTTTTTGTTATATTTGGGCACTTGCCAAACAAGGGGAAGAATTATATTGTGCGCAAATTTACGCAGTTCACCCTTTTCTCAATCTTTATCTCTGTCTGTGTGTCTGTCTGTCTGTGTGTCTGTCTGTCTGTCTGTCTATCTCTCTCTGTCCATACTCCTCTCCTTTCTCCCCGTTCCCTCATTCATATCTTCGATATATACTTTGGTCTCCGTGTTATCCTGCCTATTTGTCGAGTTTGTCAAGTATGGTTGTATATTATTTTTGGCGTATACATAAAATTAAACACTGGGAAAGTGTCCTCAAACTTTTCTTTGAATGGTAGATTGAATAAATGATTTTTGTTGTGCTGATTCCAATTCATGTTTGCGATAGCTGTCATCCCCCCCCCCCCCTCACCCCCTCCTCTCTCTCTCTCCTTCATATACCACACTTACTCACACATAGGCCAACACATGCGCACAAAAGCACCCATACACATGGAGCAGACAAAGAAAATCTATCAATATTAAATTTAATATCTAAACAAGAGGTCATAAACTGCGAAATTTGTTAAATCCAGTTGAGCGTAATGTTTGTGATGTACCTGACACCTTCAACTGCATTGACCCAAACAGTCGTATGTAACAGTTCAGATTAACACTATCTGAGATGCCCGAATCAAAGAATTGTGAAGACATAATGGACAGGGCTTTACAATAATATAGTGGCATATCTGTAGGTGTGTTCAAGCCTCAAATGATTCAGTTCATTTTGTTAAGCAGGCACATGGTCCCATCTTGATCTCTTCTTTCAAAATCTCTCTCTCTCTCTCTCTAACTGTCCTTTGTCTTTCTCATGTTTCGGAGCTAATTTTAAGTTTTAGATATTACATTGGAGAACCAGATTCAGGAAAGACAGACATAGATGCTCTAGTCTAGCAGATGCATGGTAGTCGGGCACGGATTGTGACCAAAAATGGCGCTATTTCCATGGCTTGAAACTGCATTCTCTGCTTGCCCGACTCTCACCTCGACGTGAAAACGGTGGCACCCGCCACACAGAGGCCGGCTTATCTCGCGATAAATCAGCACTAGAGCAGCATTCAAACAACCTATTAAAGTTCCTTCAGTGTAAGCCAACGGACCTTGATTAGACCTTTAAATTACAGCAGGCCCATTCTCTGCCGACACTGCTTCTGTGCTGGGGACATTTCGGTGATATCAGAATTTTGGCCAAGTTGGCTGCAGCTTTCAGTTGCTGCCATTAAAAGGCAGTTTACAGTTTCTTACGGTAATTGTAGCAATTGCCAACGTCAGATATGATAACAGTTGCCTGTTATGCCATTTTGTTCTGTTCCTCAACAATCCTCTTCCCCTGGGAATAATTGGAAAACATTTGTTCATTTTTTTGGTCTGCCTTTTGGCTTCCACTTTGTGGTTATCTCGCTTATTATGGGGATCATTGTTGTTTCACGAAGCTTATATCGTGTCCCTTTTTCTCAGAATGTGCAGCTGCCAGTTGCCAATTTCCCTTGCCAAGCTTTTATAATGACCACCCGAAGTCCTCTCCAGGACCTATGAATGAAACTTCAAAGCTTGAGTAAAAAAGGCGTCAGCTCTATCTCTGTCGTGCAATGGACTGAACGAATCCATCCTTTGTTATTTGAAGCATGCGGTTATCCAATAGATTTTCATACAATTAATTTTCTAGTTGTTTGTTTTACGTTTGTTGGAACGGTACCTACAGTTCGCCTATGTATTGCCATGAAGCCTATAGGCCAAAGATCCTTAGAATGCGGAAGAGATGCTTGAAAAATGATGTGAAGAGGAATGAACATTTTAAATGGTAACATTGTCTGCAAAGTGCGTCTGGGCATAGGTCTTCAAAATTGGTCCGAAGCCAATATCGAGCTCCTTGGACAGAGTGACGAGTAATGAAGATATATTGCCTTGCAAGATCCTAAGTTGGCACCTTTATTAAAAGAAGCAGTGACTTGGGATGATTTCGTTACGAATTCTAAATTATTGTTTTTGCAAGTCAAAGCCATTTCTTTCTACTTTTGTTGATATTATGTAGAAGCAATATACATGTAGCTTTCAAACTGATTCGGCTCTTATGGTGTGTTAATAGCCTTATAAGGCGAGAGAGAAAAAGAGTGGGAGAAAGAAAAAAAGCGAGATATAAAGAGAGAAAGAGACAGAAAGAGAAAATGAGAATTGTGGACAGAAATTTTAGAGTGATTTTTGGATAACTTGGAGCCGTTGTAGACATCTTCACCTATGCAGGATACAATTTTATGTTGTCAAAGGTTCTGAGCTGTAAGATGCTTGTGATCCCTTCTGTTATCATTTTCATCGGTTTAGCCTCACAGAAGACAAACTTTACCACACAAATTACGGCTGAGACAGCTCCTTTTCGACGGCTGAAAGACCTAACTGAAAGACTGAGTACCCAAAGAACTGAGGGACTTCAGAACTACTGTGTTCGATGTTTATAATTTACTTCCACCACCTCTCCGAGTAAGGCTCAGTTGAAGCAGCTTTCATGTATCGACCTCCACTCCCACCGACCTCTGCCTCACAACTTTTCACCCACAGTAGCTGGACTGGGTCCCAAGGGCGGGGCGCGTGGCTTGAGTGGGACCGTAAAGCGCATTACGCCACTCAGGAATTAATTTTATTGTTCCGTGTGAGAAGAATGCGAATCTGGGAATGGCCGGAAGCGGAATAACTGCTTTAAAGGACGGAGGAATTAAAAGCTTAATGTGAATACGGTCATTATGAAGCCAATATGGTTTGTGTACACACAGAGCAGTGGCTTGCAGCAATGAACGGAACTCCTGAATATGCCCTCGTCTGGGCTAGAGGACAACAGGACTGACCCACTGCCCTAAGTTCCTTTCCTTCTCCCCCTCCCCCCCCTCTCCCAATCCTCTTCTCCCTCTTCTGGCTGGCTAGATGTGGTTGTTTTCTTTTACTTTCAATACAAAGTGTTAAAAATAAGCGGATGGAATAATTATTCATCAGCTATGACAACTAAATGAATTAATTTTTAATTGTTAGTTACATTAACTATAAATTTTGCGTGTTAACTTCGGTGCCTCATCATTCAATTTCTTCATCATCTATCCTTCCACCCCCCTCCTCCCCTTTTTTTTTTTTATCTCCCTTCCTTTTTTCCTCCACATTAAATCATTAAATAACACGGGAATTTCTGTTTCTATTCACTCTCAAAAATATGTTTGTATTCATGTTGTGAATCATAATGAACATTAAGAAATTCAAAGCATTTCAAAATACAAAACAAAATGAAGGCAAAAACAAACAAACAAACAAACAAACAAAAACAACAAACAAACCAAACATAATACAACATCTGGCCTCAAGTCAAGGACAGATTAACATGAAGATGTTTCAAAGTTATGAATGAATATATGTATGTGTTTCAATGCTTCATTTTGACCAGAATATTTTTATATCTATTACATCTATAAGATCCTTAGTGATTTTTCTTATGTTTCATCCTCTAGTGAAAGAGCAGATCCCAATTACCATGCAGACTACAAAGGCAGAATCAAAGAAGGTGCCAATATCAACAAATCTTTAGTCACATTGGGCAATGTTATCAAAAGTCTGGGTAAGTATAAGGGATGTGTGCAACAGATCACCCATCGGTTGGCAACATATACATTTGTTTTCTGCCCTTCATTTTGACTTTTAGGAAACAGCACCCAGCCTGTAACAACAGGAACATTATCAGTAATAGCACATATCATTTCAAACTCGTTTTATGTAATAGAACAGAGAAACTGTATGATATTTTCATGTGTGAATTTTTTTTTAGAATAATTGTCTATCAGTATAAAGAAAATCGATAACTTTCACTATCAATTTAGGCTATCATGGATTAAACATCAGAAATGCATGAAGGTTTTGACTAAGGCTTCAGTGAGGTGACTAAAAAAATTTTAAAAATATTTTGCATTTAGAATGGAGAATTGTTCTGTGCAGTTCTCCTTTGTAACCATCTCAGTAGCAGCCATTTTTAACAGTGGTACATGCAATGCTGGTCATAAAGTGCCAAGCAGATGTAACCAAGATATGGAGCAAACAGCTTAGAGAGACAGAAAAGACCATCAATCTCTTAGAATCACATTTTTATTACATTATTAGCTTTACAATGAAACCCAAATTATATAGGATAATAATGGTGTTGTGTTTATGAATTCCATATTAGTCATCTATACAAAAAAACTTGAAAGAAGTCATTTTTATGACTTTTTCATTGCAGTCAAAATAAAAATTTGATTTTATTCAATATTCCAGCGGAGAGATCCCTACTTCATGTCAGCACGGATACCCTGGGTGGATCCACACAAAGTCTGGGAGGGTCAGCGGATTTTCTGGATGCTCCACGAATAAACAGTCCAACTCGAAGAATACGGACTTTCTACATTCCATACAGAGACTCTGTCCTCACCTGGTTGCTTAAGGATAGCTTGGGAGGCAATTCCAAGACCCTCATGATTGCTAGTAAGACATTTGATCATAGGACTTGTTTCAGTGTTCCAGTCTTCATTCCATTTTTCACATGTAGTAGTGTTCTTATCACAACAGATTGATTCAACTCTGTAGTGAAAGGCAAATGATATTTTGAGATTTGTCATTGTGTGAGACATTCTACTTTTCATGCATTTATCACATGTCTGCATTTTATTTTAGTTTCATGTTTGATATATTCTGAAAGATTGCTAGCAAGCTTTGATTCTCTCATCCTAATATGGTAGCTATGTTTTCTGTAGATTACAATTAGCTACATAGTAACAGTTACAAATGGGTTGACTCTATATTATACTATTGATTTTCAGTGCCTGGCTAATTTTTCTCTCTTAGTAAGAATAAATTTCATAATAACAACTACAAATCAAATGAACCTGTGAAAATCAGTCACAGGGAAATGTGAAATAATTGTTCCAAAAAATAGTTTGCTCTTTTAAGCATTGAGAATATCATATTTCTTTTAATGTTAATTATCCTTAACCATTTCTATTGTTGTTTCGTCCCTATCTCTAGCTGTGACCCCAGCCAGTGTCTATTACAATGACACCATCAGTACCTTGCGCTATGCCCAGCGAGCCAAGAGTATTGTCAACAAGCCAAAAGTCAATGAAGTAAGTAAATTAATACCAGTTTTGTAACAGGTTCGATGAAACTCACATTAACGTTTACATCATGTGATGTGATATCAAGTTTCCTCATACAGATCATTGAAGAAGATAATTTAATTGACTAGTTTTGTTTTTTTTCATATACAAATATTTACTTTAGATAATAAATGGTTTGAGTTGGTTAATAAAGAAAAATGAAGTGGATAATGGTATTGGCTACATAAATTTCCATAATATCAGGAGTATTCATTAAGATGAAGTCTCCACAGTTACTCAGATATAAATGGATGAGCAGCAGCTTTTTTGCTCCTAAACTTATTTTCATTTTGTGCACAAATTAGGGTAAAAATGTCACACATTGAACATGAGATCATTATAAAAAAATAATATATCTTTTTTTTTTTTAGGATGACAATGTGCGGTTGATACGAGAACTCAGAAATGAAATTGGCAGATTGAAGCAAATGTTGGCCAATACACAAGTGGTAAGTGTTTGGTTGTCGTGAACTGCTGATTGTAATGATACAACAAAATATGCAAGGAGACAACAGAGACTAATATAGTTTGTTACATCTGCATATTGTCAGACAGTAAACAATTCTTTTCTCTGGAGCAGCTTTGCAGCACTCTTATAGTTCTGTCTGTCTATCTGGTCTCATCTTTTGCTGTTACATGTATTACTTTTTAAATTTACACATATTTTAGCTCCCCCTGCAATGATTGATTTGATTACTTCCCTTGTTTTCTCACAGCCCATGTGTTCAGCATTCTTGACAGAGAGTTTAAAACATAGGAGAAATAATGGATAAATTATAAAAATTACTTTGTGATCAGTAAGATTCTTAGATGCTGTGGTATTATTTCATTCCAACACTTTTTTCAAATATACTTCAGGAAATCTTTGTGATAAGAAATCCAGTCTTAGTTAAATAAAAAGTAATTTTTCTCTGCACTTAATGCACATGAATTGTGTCAGAAGGAATGCAGTGATTACTCACACCTTAGCAACTTTTTTCAAAAGAGCTTCTCTCTAGTTTTGTGGGCAGCTATCATATGAAAAATGACACTGTAGTGAATTGTTGAAACTGATTTACGTCAGTATAAATACTGGTTTGAATATGTGTTAATATGCACCATTTTACTTGTTTGGCTTAGTCAGATGTTACACAGATTTGACTTTTTTTACAGAAATAGTTTGGTCAGTTAGTATCCTTTGAAAGTTTATTTGAGAAATTAGTTAATTTTTTAACTAAGCTAGGCTAAAAATGGGAAACATTTTAAAAAAATTTAATTGAGTTTTTTTTTTTTAAACTGTTGTAGTGTTTCCTGTGTGAGAGGGAATGGAGATCTAGATCTAGAATATGAACATTTATATTCAGTTATTCTAGAATTCTAAACACTAAACTCTGTCATACTCTGCCTTCCCCCTTTGTCAGTTACTTCTTGAGTACAATGGATCAACATTTTTCAATTGTGGCGCAGTTGTCAAGATGACTGAATTTTTCTCTATAGCATGTGTTCTCATTACTTTATCATGATGCACCTTTCAGTATGTTGTACCAGGATGTCATGAAGCCTCAATTATAACCATAGATTCAGCACATCCTGAGCATGAGGTATCCACATGGAAATTTGCTTAAACAAACCCAGCACCCTTTTACCTGTGTTTTTGTTTGTTATATTTTGTGTTGTTTACCAGACTGATTTTACTTTGCTTAGTTTCTTTCACATATGCACAGTTAACCACCTTACAAAGAAATATAACAAATGACTAATAACAAAAAATTTTCAATTTTTCTTGAACTTTATAAAAAAAATGTTCACCAAATGGGAAAGAAAATGAAGAAGGAAAGTGATACACAGTTCATCATGTAACTAAGTGCTAGACATAACACATGTAGTTTACTTACTTTATTTCAGTTCAAGTAAGCTTTGCCTGACCATTGTTAGTTTTATTTGCTTGCTAATGGTACTTGTTGTTACACATTTTTTAAAATGTCTCTCGTTGCACATAACATTAACTTTTATTCACCTTAGATGTGTTCCATTTGGAAATGTATGTCACCTTTAGTTGTGTCTGATTTGAATTATGAAGTTTCCTTCACTTTTACCAGCTATGTCAGATAATAGGAATTGAGCTAATTAAAATGTTTGGAAATGAGACACTTATCATACCTACTGAAGCAAAAAAAATTATTGTCATTGTCTGTTGTGACAAAGGAAATATAATAAATGAGACGTGACGTAATCAAATCAGGTGCTCGTCAAACAGAGAAATCCCGTGTTTTTCAGCATTGAATGGATTTTTAACGCAATTTTTTTTTCTTCACGGAACCCTTTTATATCAATCTATAAATGCATTTCAGAGTTAACTTTACTGAAATAGATTGAGTAAAAGCCCAAAAATTGTAATTTAGTGGCATGGCCTAATAAGGATTAACAAGGATTAACAAAAGTGATCGGCCATTTTCTCACTAAACTCAACTGCAGCAACAGGTCACCCCCTATTGTCTTTAATTGCTAATATCTCAAGTTCAACTTGAGGTAGAACAAAAATTCTTTCACACACAGAAAGGGAAATGAATAATCTTCACAGTGATGCCAATAATTGCCAGGCTTAAAATTTGATAAGAGCCTCATTTCATCGTGTCACATTTCAAATAATTGTTATTGAAGATTAGATTCTACAAAAACTGAAAATCATTTATGTGAGAAAAGAATAACTGTCCATTTATACATTCAAATACAATTTTTTTTTTTAGTGGATTGTTTTTGAATTGTCAAAGCAGATGAGAGTTACAGAAGAGAGGGGGTCAGAATATTAGGGGATATGCATGTAATTATAGACATAAAATAAAGGAACTGATATAATATTAAGTAGGAAAGTTTCTGTCCATATGTGTTTTTTTTATTTTCATGATCCATGATTGCTTATGGTGGAGTGACCCTGCTTTTCATCTTCAGTAGGAATTATTTTTGCATTTTGATATTTTAGAGCTGGAATATGCTATAATTCTGAGTGGTTTTTTAATTTTTGCAGGCAGTTTATGATGTTGGTGAATTTATCTCAATAAGCAACTCTGTTCCACTGTCTATATGTAATCTTTTTTGTATCTCTGTTGTAACATGGGTTATCGTATAAGAAAGGAAATTATCCAGTGCCCTAACAGTTTACTGTCACTATTAAGGATCATTGATGGATGGATGAATGGATAAATAGATGATGGATGGATGGATGAATAAATGGAAGAGATGGATGGATAGCAAGAAGGGATGGATG
>JBCEWB010152628.1:18831-42832 GCA_039654565.1 Peronia peronii
GATGAATGGATAAATAGATGATGGATGGATGGATGAATAAATGGAAGAGATGGATGGATAGCAAGAAGGGATGGATGGATAGATTTGTGGAGGGAGAAAATAGATATATCTATGATTATGCATTGGTGAATTATCATGTAGATAGAGCAAGGAAGACAGGTGGAAAAAAATATCAACGGGATGCCATCAGGATATACTATTTTGTAAATGAATTTCCTAATCTAAAAATTCAGTGTTGTTTTAGAACAAAAATCATACATTTGTTTTGTCATAGATTTAGATTTTGTTTTTGATTGATTCTTGTCCTTTTGTTTTCAGTAGAATGCTTGCAAAAATCAAATTGAGTGATAAAGTATGGATTCAGAAATATCAGATTAATCAATTCTTGTATTTATTGAACAGCAAAGAACAAAAGTTTGCTAAATGAGCAGACAGAGCGATGCTTTACATACACAAATCTTCAGTTTCATTTTTATAGAAAAAAATAATTAATACCAGAATTCTTTTTTTTACAATCAGTGATACACAATTACAACTTCCAGCTGAAATTTCTGATCATTAAGACTGGATAAGTTTTCTAAGAAATGTTTGACTGAGATATCAAAGAAAAATATAACTGAATAATCATAAGGTATAACTGTTACATATATGACTGTAAAAAATATATATTCATAAGTGCCAGGGTAATTGAAAGATATTGTAAATCAAACTGCAATCTAATATTACATAAACTTATGCAAATATACATTAAGTATTTGTCTGATGTGAAGACATGAAATTAAGGATAAGTGAAAAACGCTATGTGTAGACATAAGATTAAGCTATGTGACACTTTTTTTTTCATTACTTTTTTATGAAATGAGAAAAATACCTGAGTCTTCTTTGGCCCATTTGAGAACTGGATGTTTTTTTTTTCTTACAGGCAGCTCCTGTACAAGATCCTCGCTACGCTCTGTCTGAGAGAGTCAAGGAGAGTGAAGCAATGGTAAGCTCTGTTGTTGTGTTCCTCTAGTGGAACTCTTTTTGTTTCACTAGTCAGGAGTTTGAACCAGCCTCACAATGTTTTCTTGTGGCCACTTTCAACAAATAGGATTTAGACTATTTTGAAAAGTATTTACTGTTAAATATATGAAATAGACACTTTAATTTCAGTTTTAGATCATCAGTGGAATATGTAATCACCATTGATGCTCCTTGTTCCTATTCCAACTGAGACACCCCGGAGTATTTATAATTAAATTATTCCATTGCCATTGATGGCATTATCAATGGCAAATAATGTTACTGATTATAGATGAAGATTATATTCTCTTAGAAGATCATTCAAATCTGAAAAAATAACTGATTGTCACAAGATTGTTTTTTTGTCCTTGATTATCACATTTTTTACCTTTGGAAGTGTTCTGTGAAGTTTAAAGCGTAGGTGATGATTTTTTATACTGCCTGAAAAATATGAAATTTTCATCAAATAATTGTTTAATTTAGAATTTAAAAATGCACTGAGGTAAAATGAGTTCAAGTGTTGGTAGCCAGTGAGGTCATTGTTGCAATAAATACATGTACTTCACTGTGCTATCTTTCCTACTCAGGCCAATCAGCTAACACAGACATGGATGGAAAAGTGGTATGACAGTTATATGTCGGTGAGTCTGTTGTTACATTAGCATTGTATGATTTCCAGTGAGACCTGATCAGAAGTAATTTTTCATTGAAAACCAGAGTTGAGCAATTGTTTCATCTGCTGGTTATATGGCATGAAATAAATGATCTACTCAAAACATTTTACAGGTTTTTTTCACTCATTACAATATAATGTTAAAAGGCATAGTGGACTGTTTTGTTCATGAATTATGAGTCATATTTAAGCACAAAATCAGCTGAAAAGTTATTTGATTAATGTAAGATTTCTACCAATTTATTTGAATGATCGGAGAATAATATTTGAATGAGATAAATCATTTAAACAAATAAAAAAGAAAGAGGAAGGAAAAGAAACTAGATTGACTACATCTTCGAAAGGCACTCAGTCAACTCTTCACATGTGATGTTTATTTTAATTTGTAGGATGCTGGCTTGAGTCTTCAGGGTGCTCAGAAATCCATAGGTCTCATCATCCAGTCAGAAGAGCCTCATCTAGTGGGCATGGATCCTGACATTATAAATACGGGCATTGTGGTGCATGAACTGAAGGTAAATTGTCACAACTAACAAATGATAATTATAATTTGCATTTGTCCAGCAAATTATTATCTTGGTCAAAGATATTGGTAAAAAAAATGTGCTTTATAGCCATGGGGATGGTCAAAGTTACATATTGGAAACTGATATTGGAATTTTAGGCTAAGTGGTTGAAGTCAATACATCACAAAATCATCATCTGTTGTCAGTTGTCTAAAAACCACTCAGAAGCTAAGATGGATTTGTTCTCTCTTTCAAACTTTGACAAACCAAGAAGAAAAAAAAGCGAAAAGCAAATAAATTATTTAAAAAACAGAATGTCCATAAACAAAAACAGTGAGAAACAAAAACTAAAATGTAATAAATACTCAAGCTGGTAACAAAAGTGCAAGCTAATTGATCAGTCTCAAAATTCTTATGATTATTGAATAGATTATGAATTGTCATCCAAAGGTAGTTTATGGCGCAAATTTCAAGCTGTTCAATGTTTGTGTCTTAAAAGAAATAATACAATTAATGTTTATGGACTGACAGCGACTAACTATCAATGCAATGAAGACAGTTGTCTTCAAGAATATGATATGATATTATAATGATACTATGTTTCTACATTTGATGATGGCAGGAAGGAACAACATTTTTTGGATCCAGTGAAGCTGGTGAAGCCAACAGCAAATGTGAGTATTAAGAAAAAAAGCTTTGCTCTCTACATTCATATTCAACAATACAGCAAGCTATATTCTATGAAGAAAGATCTATAGCCTACACATATGATATTACCATTTACCTGCAAATACTACAGTCAGCCGTGCTCATCAGACATCGGCAGATGGTTGTGAAATGCACTGCAGTGGCAGGAAAAAACTAACCTAAATACTTGTCACCACAGCACCAATGCATGATACAAACTGCCTCAACTGTCTGTATAGACAAAAAAGAAACTCAGAGGTAGCAACAGCACAAACACAGTGAAATGTAATATTGTTACCTGTCTGACAGATTGTTATTGAAATAAATCAGTGGCTTTAAATATATAGTCTTTAAATTCTCTAAAAGAAACAACATTGGAATCTGAAAGCGGATTTTAAGTGATATGAGCATCTTCACAAAGTTTATAATTTCCCTTGTCTTCTTTTCCATTCTAGTATTGAAAGGTGTCGGTGTCTTGCCAAAACATTGCTACATCAAAAATGCACAAGGGGAGATCATCCTGTACCCTGCAGAAGGTGCTCTGTGTTCAGTGAATGGTAAAGACATCTCTGAGCCCATCAAACTGTACCAAGGCAAGTCTGTTTCTCTTTGCTTGTGGTGTTTGTTTAACTGTATATGTTTGAGTGAGCATAAAAACAGAAAGATGTGAAAATGTAAAAATACACACCTTCTGTTTTGAAATCACAGTATTGATGTGTGAAGAGAATATGGCCCAGATAGGTATATCCATAATTAAGTCATGATAACCATCTATACTTCGTAATCTGCCTCTACCCTATTTATTTCTCATAACAATGATTGTTACAAAGCCAGTAGCCCAGAGTCATTCATGGAATGTAGTGTAATGCTGTTCACTGTGATGAGAACAGTTTTTGATGTAACTGAAAATTGAAATTGAATCCACATACATATAAGAATATGAGGCAGAAGTATGAAATGATGAAAGATGGTGCAATTACTCATGTTAAGGCTGTGATGAAAGGATTCTTGATATTTTTTGATACTTCAAGTTTTCTATATAATGTCTGACATGGGCAGAGTGGAAGAGGTATTGACGAGAAGCCCATCTTCTGTCACCCTAGTCAAGAATGACAATTTCATTTGCCTCAACACTCGAGGGCCTGAGAGAAAAGACATACCAAACAAACAAAACAAGATGATGAAAGTAATAATAATAACAATAATAATAACAACAGAAAGCATTTAAATAGCATCTATCACGGTCTAGTATAGAAGTTCTAAGCCCTGTACAATCTATTATTACCTCAACAGACAGAATGGAGACACTCAGCACGGTCTCAGCTTCCTAGGAAGCATACGAGGTGGCTGCCTGTTAAGTTCTCTAAACCTCATCAGTCTAATAATACCATGAACATTTTTTTTCATTTCTATCCAGGTGACACTGTGCTGCTGGGGAAAACCAATCTCTTTCAGTTCAACAGTCCAACAGAAGCTGCCAGACTGCGAATGGACAGACAAATCAGTGGAGCCAGTGCCAGAACCAATTCTCTGGTCAGTATCTGATCATCTTTCTAGCAATTTGACTCAAGTTCTTGGACTTTCACTCAAGATAGAATTGACTTTGTTCTTTTGTAATGTTTTTGAAAAATCAAGTGATTTTGATAGCCAAGATGCACCTACCACTGAAGTAAAATAAAAAAATTAAAAAATTAAACTGTTACTGCTGAATTCATTCTCCTAGATCGAATTGAGGGCTTCAAAATTCATTTCTTGCAAAATTGTCCAGAATGTATTACATCATATGATTCAATAATTCTCAGTGGGGCAAAAAACACTCAGCTGTAAATAATATCTTTAAATTTAAACCCCCCAAAAAATGTATTTGCATTATATGGTTCAATAATAATTCTCAGTGGGGCAAAACCCCTCTACTGTAAGCAGTGCCTTTAAAAGATTATTTTTTCTCTGAAAGGGATGTATTTTCTGTGACCTAACTTTGACACGCTAAAGGGAAATAACTAAGCCTGTCATATGTCTTCAGACAGTTCCTATCAGTATTGGTGATATCAGTGCAGCCAGCTCGATGACAGATTTGTCTTCCCCTGTCAGTCGAGACCCACCAGTCATCATGTTTAACCCAAAGTAAGTAATCATATAACACATTATCTGTCTGAGATTGATCAAGAATAATCATTTTGTCTGACAGCTTATAACCATTTGTGCATTGTGAGTGAATGATTGCATATGAAACATGCACCTTGATTGATTCTTTTTGATTTGCACAAGTAGTTTTGAAACCAAATCATTTCTGTCTCTCTAAAGCACAGTTCCTTTTATTTCATAATGGAAGCAAGCATTTTAAAGTGATAAAGTGACAAGTCTTCAGGTCATGATCTGTATTAAACAGTGCAAGAAAAGAAGTTTAAATTAAATTAATTGTTTACATGAAATGCAGAAAACTTTCTCTCTTATCCAAGAAGGTTGAATTTAAATGGTAGCTAGTATTAGCTTTTCTCAATATTTCTCAAGGCTGAGTCAAGTTGTATATCTCTAAATAATTCTAGTTTTTGAAGCATAGGTTAGATTTGTCCATCCTTAAACATAACTGACTTGTATAGATCATTCATTTTACTTGACAATTTCATCAGTAGTGACAGAATAATAGAATTGTCAAATTTGAACCATAGAAATCTGATAAATTCTATACTTATCATCATAAGAAGTGTAGATTTCAAAGTGCACCTGATGAATCTTTCTGTCTGAGAATTATGTCAGCTCATCTATATCTACTGAAATAACCAATTTCTGTTTGTATAACTGCATTTGATGTTGTTATATGATGCATTTTTGAATCTGTATGACATAGGATTTGCGTATTTCTCAAATAGTGATACCACTTCAGACAGTTTGGCATTATATTCTTTGTAGTTTTTGATCATTAGATAGGAGTCACAGCAGATAGAAAATTAAAATAGGCCCTTTGAAAATGGTTCTGTCATGAATAATATATTTCTGATTTTGAGTCCCTTTCTACTCTGTTTTAATATCTGGTAAAGGATAAGATTTCTATTACTCTCTGTGTGCCGTATAACTACAGCTAGTCATCTACATTAGTCTAGCGAGAAATTCATAACTAAAGGCTATTAGTATTGTCATTGTGTCTTTAGTTCATTAGAAGAGACAGTGCAGAGAAGTTCATAGATCATGAGACAGTAGAGTCAGCGAAGTAAAATGTCCTGTGCTAGACAGACAAATTTGTTCCATTTATGCATTGACAAACTGTTTTTGGTGGCCATAACAACACTCATGAAACAGGACAATTTATTTATATGGAGAATATCAGTTATGATAGTTCTAATTTTACGAGATTTTAATCCTCATGTGAATCATTGGTCATTAATTAATAGATCTAAATCTGACAGGTTAATAGTTAGGTGACGTTTGTTGACATAATGTGCATGTTAGATGACATTGGAGTCACATGAAGTGGAATTCAAATATGACTTATTAATGAAATGTTTAACTTCAGAATAGACTAACTAATGTTTATTTGCTGGCAGCCTGGATGCCGCAGCTATTTGGTAAGTTTTTGGCACATAGCGCAAGTCATTTGCTCATTTCCATTACGTTTTGATTCATAGAATGTGGATTGGCTTCAGAGATCATCTTTGCCACTTCATATTATGGAAAAAGTTTAAGATATTTATCCTCCCCTTTTTTATTGCTTCAAATGTATCATTTTTAAAAACTTTATTGAGTTCCCATATCGGCCCACCATTATCAAAATCTTTGTAGATCTTTTTCATACATATCAGCTTAGAAACGTAACTACAAGATGTATAAACAGTTAAATAGTTAAATAGATGAAATCTTATGAGAGTTTCTATTGGCTAATTTTTCTCACTGAATGTTTTTTCCTCTTCTGAATGAAATCATAACTTGAGGATGAAAACTTTTCTTCAGTTTGGTTTGTAAAGTGAAATTGTGCCTCAAAGGGCATTTGAAATGTATGTTGAAAGAACCCATTGTTTTATGGTGTTCTTCCTTGTAGGCTGAATATTTTAGAAGAAAACATCCACTGAAATCTTGAGGGATGGAAACTTGAGTTCATGTGTCTGTTTTCTTACACAAAGGGAAATGTGTTAATCTGCATTTGGTTTGTTTAAGGAAGACAAATACAAAAACAACAAAACAACAACAGCAACAATAACAAGAACAAGAACAACAACAAGAACAAAAACAAGAAGAACAAGAAGAAGAAGAACAAGAACAACAACAGCAACAACAACAGCAACAACAAATAAAATGAAAAGATTGATTACCTTACTCAGTATTAAGCCTGATGAACTCATACTTCTTCAGATATAACCAATATTGCTTGCATACTTTGCTTCTATAGAAATATATATCATAACTCTTGTTCATATTTGTGAAAAAGAAAGTAGAAATAGGTTGATGGGATAGCTTTTGATATTTTTATTCGTTATTTTTGGAAAGTTTTTTTTTTTTTTTTTTTATTATTGTTTTGTCTGTTTCTGAAGGCTGAATTTGTCATACATGATCTTCATGCCACATTGTGGTAATACAGTCTTGCATGGTTTTTGTTCCCGCTTTCTCTCAAAAAGCATTTATTGCCTGAATTGCCTGTGCTTACTTCAATCAGTGACGACTGACAATGTCCAAACATATGACACAGAACTGGCAGTAAAATATACATCTCATTCTCAATACATAGCCATGAACATCAAATGTTGAGGAATGCATAATATTGATAGTGCAAATGAAATAAATCTTCCAGGGCAAGTAATTCTCTGCTGAAAAGATATCTGAAGACCATTATTAGATCTGAATAGCATGATCTACTCCTAGTTCTTTGTCGGCTTTTTCCTTCTCTATAGATCCCTTTCTTTCATGGGCCATCAATGTCATGTTAGGCCTTAATGAGGCTTCTTGGCTTTGAATATGCTATCTATTCCTTGTGAATGAAATGTGCCCTTACCCCAGTTTTGTGCTCCTGCTGATTTTTTAAATTCATTTATCTTTTTAAAAAAATTGTTTATTTTTTCTAATGTACATCGTTTGATTCTATCATTTGTTTTCGATAAAATATTTGTTAATAACAAATTGAATTTGCTTGGCATAGTTTTATCAGGTTGATGCTGTATGATAGACCTAACTCATGAGCACAGAGTGTATTAGCATAGTGTAGTGTAGAGTTTTCATATCATGCTATGATTGTTTGTGAGCACAGTGCCTACAGGGTGGGCAGTATTAATTCAATCATAGCATAGTCATTTCATAAAAATTTTAACACTTCATTCATTAGCAATAGACTTTTGATATAAACACCATTTGCATCACCTTACAAAAAAGTTGAGCAAGTTGAAATTATGGGTTGTGATTCATAGCAATGTAAAATTTAACATATTCCATCCATATTTAGAAAAACACTAAAAATATGCACTTAGAGAGAGGATAAGAATGGAAAAAAAAAATTTTTTAGCTTGATGCTTTGTCACTCCTTGCCTTGATGTTATATGTTTAGAACAAGGAACATCGAGATCCAAGAGGGTTGGCTGACTCAAGTTTGTGACAAAAATAAAAGTTCAGTACTTGGAAATTGTGACATTAATAGTTTATGATGCCATAATTGTCATAATGGACTGAATGTAGGCAGATTTGGAAAAAGAATCCGCAAAGTACTATTCTGTTAAAACATATTTTTCTTTTGTTTTGGGATTGTTTGCATGAATAAAAATGCTTTTTGCAAGTAGATAGTTTAGTTTTACCTAGGAAATATTACCTAGTTTAATCTGAGACATCATTTGGAATAAAACATCAATCATCAGGCAAACCAAAAACATTGAAGTTTATGAGTTATCAGGCAAAGTCAAGCAGTGATGACTTGGCCCCATTTGTTTAAATAATTTTTGAAACCCACAGCCCACAGCAATTTGTTTTAGCATAGTTTTGCACATGAATATTAGATTTTTAGTTTTTTGTCATTTTTTCACATATATGTTACTTATACATTACTTTATGTACATTACTTTATGGTATTAATAGAATTATCATTTCTACAGAATAATATAAAAATCTCAACATCCAAAAACATTTCCCTCTCATATTTGATGAAAAGAAAAAGATGTTTATATTGATATTGTTATCTTAATTATGAATCTGCATGTAGTCATTTTAATATTCTTTAACAGCAGTCATTTTTGTTCAGTGCATGTTAAAGTAAATGATGCAAATATCAATGTCTGGATATATTTTTAAACAAAGATCATACTGTTGTCTGTGTTGTAGGACAGCAAAAATTGTTATTAGTGCAATGATTATTGTGCTCTCAATTCCAAATGAATAAAATGAATGATGAATGACTATAAGCCTTGATCATATGCACTGTCTAGCTAACAATATATAGCTCTCTATTGTTGTCTTTTCTTCCAATTTTTGAAACAGTCTGGAAGTGGAAGAGAAATTCCGCAGTGAGACTGAGAGAATAGAGGCTGCCAGGTAAGAGGCAGGTTAGAAAGCCATATTTGAAGAAAACATTTTTAGGTAAAGGGAGAGAAACTGAAAAGAAAATAGTAAATGAAACTGAATGATGTTAATATGTTTTTCTGCAAAATATCAAGGACTACAATGTTGATTTCTCATTTGCATGATGTGTTGCATGCGGCATCTCTGAGTATTGAAAGAATGCACTGCCCCCATTTAACAGGCCTCATTAACATTTGCATGGCTTGATTGGTGTGAAGAATGAATTTAAGTGAATGGACCATCGTGCAGTCATTGTGTTTTGATCTGCAAGACAACTGATTTTGTTTTCATGAAAGTTTGAAGCTGTCTTGGTGGGATAACTTTTTTTTTCAGCCTTTGAGATAACTTTTTTTTTTAACAGCCTTTTCGAGATACATCAGATATTGGCAAAAGGGAAATATTGATTAAATATGATTCTGAATGCTATATGGATTGGCCGCTATTTGATGGATATCGAAGTGGAGAGCCGTGCAGTATCACACAATCTGGTCTGCTATGGCTACCATGGCTCCAGCCAGGGCCTAAACAAATAAACAGTGTGTGTCTGTCCATGAGTATCTTAGGATGCTGAGTGCCATGCCAAAATTATCCGGATATGATTTGCTGTTATGTTCCAAATATGTCTATACCTGTTTTGAGCCACATGATGATTTTTGTTGTTTGTTATCTGTAGTACTCAGCAACATATCACCTTGTGTCAGTTTGTTATTATGATTCAATTTATTTCTGTATTTTTTAGTCTCATATCATCTCTGGATAAGAGCAAGTTTTGCTCTATGTATTCCCAGTGGTAGTACTTCATAAATATGCCTCCATTTTGTTCAATGTATGGAGTCATAATTTGACAATTTCACTACATGATGATCAGCTGTTCTTATTTATATACAGTCAGCTTGTTAGCTGTGAAATAATTATCATGCCAGATGTGGTCACTTCTTGTGAATATAAAAAGTTGTGTACTTTTTGCCACTGTGTTAACCCACATACCTGACTATCCATCTCTCTATGTACCTGTAAGTCATCCTATACTGAATCTATTTCTATATCTGTCTATCCCTCCCTTTTGTGTCAGTGACACCAGTTTATTGTCTAATATAACTAAGCCATGATCTCCTTGGAGATATATTGAATTTCCTGTTTGATGATTGCTCGATTTGTTATTCTGCAGAAAAGAGTTGCAGAAGCTGAGGGAAGAAGCTCAGAGGACGGAAGAGGAGAGCAAGGAGTTGGAGGAAAGAATGTGGTTTCAGCATGAGAAACAATCTGGGGAGCTCCAAGCAGAGAAGATCAGATTGGCCAAACTTGCTGAGGCTGCCAAGATTGACAAGGAGAAAGCTGAGCAGTTAGTGGAAGAGAGGAGAGCAAAGTTAATGGCTGAGGAAGAAAAATGTAAGTTGATATCAGCAAATGTTAAGTACAACGAGAGCATAATGTTGACACCTATTCTGAAGCAAATGAGATAATTGGTTGACAAAACAGAATGGAAAGTGTTCTATAGAAAGGAATGATCTGTTACAAAACCTATTTTCATGTGAGTAAATCCCTAACATATTAGCCTCTGTGCAGTGCATATGTTAAACTGGCAATAGTTTTTCATAAGTTTGTTTCTTTCATATTTAATAAATAATATCTGAAATAGTAACTTTAATCCATCATTAAATTGTTAATAATTTTAAAGATATTTTCATAATTCATGTATCTCATTTTGTTAAGTGTTAAAAAAAAGATGATTATAAGAGACTTAATGATATATTGTGCCAGTATCATAAATTTGTATCTACAAGTTTTTCATGGCATATGATTTAAATATTTCAGTTCAAAGAAAATTACACATGGAAGTCCGGCGGATAAGAGGTCAGTCAACAACTTCGACAGCCACAGATGGCAGTAATATGGAGGACATCTCATCCCAGACAGACCATGGCTTGATGCCATATGGATGGTCAGGGGAAAGTGACAGCAATCAGAGCTCCCCATTACTGCTCAGTGAAGAGGACATCACTCCTCCCATCTCAGGAGAAGAGGGGAAAGAAATCAGGAAGAGGAAAATGTCGATAGAAGGAAAAATGAAAGGTAGACTATGGAGATCTTTGATGCATCTAATTAAATCACTATTTCTCCTTCTCCTTGTGCTACTCTTTCAAACTGAATTGTGTGTTTCATGAACAAAGGTTCCTGGGCATCCTCCGTAGGATGTTCTTCTTGCTATACAACCTCTCATCAATGTTGATAAGATCAGGTGTTATGGAGATCCTCTTTCATTCTTGTTTGATCTTGATTTCAAGACATAAATATATGTTAAAGTTAGGTAGACACTGAAGATTTAGCTCTGACATGTTCTTATCAGAAACTAGCAAATCTGCTTTTAAAAGATCATGCTCAGTTTCTTTTCTTAAAAAAGTTTTTCAGATTTTTTTTACCTCTTGTATTCTTACTTTTAAATTTTTGTTGTTCTTTTCAGATCATCTTGCACTTTAATTCTAACCTGTCACCTGCAGAAATTAATTATTTTCTTGCTAAGACCAAATTTAGTTGCATTTCCACAGAAGACTTCATTATTATTCTTTTAATCTAAAATATTGTGGAACTTTCGAGACATTTTTTTATTTGTTCAGTATAAATATTACATGATTCTTTTGAGCTAGATACTATAATTTCTGTAGGTAATATTCACCATTTGAAGTTTGGATACTTAGAAAATTCACATATTGTCATATTTGAACAGGGCTGGCACAGAAAGAATTTCTGCACACCTTGGATGTTCGAGACAAGGGCAAGGCATTGACAGCAGAAGAGGATCAAGCAGTACAAGAATTCATCCACAAACAAAACCAGATAGAGCAAAGGAAGGCAATGATTGAGCAGAGAGAAGCCATGCACAAAGCTCAATGTGCAGACATATTGGAAAATATAGATGAACAGGTGTGTGAAGTTCATAGAGAACTGATCAAATTAGCACCATTTAGAAGTCTGATATAGAAGTTATGAGTAGAAATGCAAATAGTAATAAGTGATAAAATTCAAATTTAGAAAAAAAATTGATTTTTCTATTACATTCTCTGTGTTTTGGTATTTATGAAACTAGACTTTAGCAGCAATTTTTTTTTTTTTGTAGAGAGTGAAAGCATAGACAGCCCAAGTCTAGTCTTGAAAATATGACAAGGTGCATAACAAATGAAAACAAGAAAAAAAATTGGCTCCTCAGATCTTCAAGTGATTTCTTTTACACATGTAGTTGGATGGATTTCTGTGTAGTACAGTATAACTTGGGAAATATGCTGTGCCACTGTCACTCATTAATTTTATCAACTGTTGAAGAGGAGCAGGCTTTTAATTGTGGTTCAATAAGAAAGCATTTGCATTTTTTCTTTTAACCTGAACAGTGTGGAAATCAGGCAAAATATTGTTCAATCATGAGGCAAATTTGTTTTACTGTTATTATTATACAAGTATGAAAATAAATAGTTTTTATATTTATTAATGTGCACTACAGTGCTACATATAATAACAATTTGGTGTGAAACTTTTTGCACATTGAGGAAATAAATCAGTAACATCTGCTCATGAGATGGTTACTGAATTACGCTTTCCAAACACTGCATCATGCAACCACTTATTTCTACAAAATAATGTCACATTTCCAGATGTAATTTGTATTTTATTATTTATCTCTTGAACATTTCTGTCATCAGAAAAAACAGCTTGCCAAAATGACAGAGCAGGAGGAACAGTTAGAGCTGTATTTGGAGGAGAAGCAAGTCCTGCTCAATGTTGGCTTGGATTCACCTCGAGTTATCAGATCAGCCTGCAGCGAGATCAACCTGAACAATGGCCTTGACAGTGAGCCTGACCTGGGCTATCCTACCAGAACAGCCAGCATGGAGTTAGGAGGTGAGTGGAGAAAGCAAATACTGGAGGAACAACAAGGTTTACACTCAAGCACCACAAGCTCCTCAGACTCTGAATCTGAAAGTGAAGATGAGGAATTTGATGACTCCATTGAGAACGGCACCCACAATACTGGGTCTATGGATTATGCAGATGATAATGAAGATGGTGGTGACTTTGAAGAACAGAATCAGTTTGAACCAAGAAGAGGAGATGAATTCATGGAACAACAAATGTCTACTAGCGGAAGTGAAAGTGATGAGGAAGATACTGAGTTCTCATTTTCTGGGAAACATACAACAAAAACAAGTCAGACGAGAGCTCAGTCAGAATCTCCTGTCCGTACAAGAGCTACAGCTGCCAATCGCCCATCCAGAGGGCGTACAAGATTACAAAAGATGCGTCCATCTCCAGTGGTGTTTCCCAGATCTCCAGACAAAGCCATAAGCGATGCTGCAGCAGCTGTTACAGCCCGGCTTTACAGGCCACCCAAACCTAGGCCTGATTTAGAGGGCACTTATTTACGAGGTAGCAAGGACCTCATTAGTGACAACTCTACCAGTCCTGTGATTGTGGATGTGAAAGAATCTAGTTATAGATTTTCTCCAAGCCCTGGCAGAGACCAGCTTTCTCCAAGCAGATTTAAAATACCTCACAACGATTATGTTCCTCCATCTCATCATCAGATTCAGGGATCCAAAGAAAAGCAGTCTCCAGAGCCTCAACCTGAAATATCCAAACATGAGTTTCTTAAGAAAGGCAGCAAGCAACAAATGACCTCTCCAATCAATCAAAAGCCAGAACTGACAGGCCGAAGATTTGAAGATAAGGAGGCTGATCCCAAATTTGATTATCTCAAGAAAGGAAGTCGCAAACAGCACATGGCAGATGTAGAAAAGGAACAGCTTTCCTTTGAGGAAACTGATTTAGAAAAACATGATTATTTGAGGAAGGGAGCCAAAGAATATACAGGCACACCTCATGACAAGGTGTACAGAGAATCAGATGTTACCAAGCATGATTACCTGAAAAGACATGATAAAGACTTTGCTGGGAAGCCACATGATAGAGCTTACAAAAATAAAGAGCTTCGTTCTCATACTGGTCCAGATAAAAGTCAGATTAAACGAAATTCTCATGAAAAATTGTCATCAACCAAAGACATTCCTACACATGATCAGGTAAAAAAGGACGCCAAAGAACCTTCACCCCAGAGGGAGAGGTTGAAGAAAGAGAGAGACATTCCAGATCATGCCAAAGCTCTTAAAGTTCAAGGGAGTCCTGGCTCTCATGACAAATATTCCAGGGAACACAACATTCCAAGACACCAGTCACCAGAAAAACAGGCGAAACCCCAAAGTCATGAGCGTCTTGCAAGGGATCCCAACACCCCAAAACATGACACTCTAAAGAGAGGACACAAAGGATTGAAACCCCATGAAGTCTCCTCAAGCTCGGAGGATGTCCCCAGGCACAAATACTTGAAAAGAGGGGGAGGCAAGCAAGCATTTCCAACTCTTACTGATCCATATAGCAAGTCAGTTAGGTCAGGAACAGGGAAAGATAAAGTTGACAACAGTCGCTCTGTACAGCGCAGCCAAAGTTATCCCATCTCAAAAAAATCTTTGGGTGGATCTGGAGGAAAGTTGTCCACTATTGGCAACACCCCTGTAAGAACCAGATCAAGACCACGCCTTGTTTCTAGCATGACATCATTAGCCAGTGTTCCTGAGCTGTCCACAGAGGAGGATACAGGTGATTCCGGGGCTACTGGTACTGGTTCTCGCCCACAGGACATGGCAGCTCTTGTAGCTGCAGTGAAAAGAAGAGATAAGCAAGGTAGGCTAAGCAAAGATGATCCCAGGAGACACTCAGAACCAGAGGGTAAGCAGCGGGCCTCAGCTCTTGCCCAATATACAGAGGATATTGAAGGTGGATTAGGCAGGGATAGTCTTGGGCTCCACAATATCCTGGATGACTACAACGTTCCAGGGGCTGAACAGTCTGATGACATGGGCAGTGAGACCTCATCCAACAGTCTGAGGAACATACCCGAGATCTGGGTTTCAACCTATGATCTTGACAGTGATCAAACTGGTGGAATTCCTCTAACTCAAACAGAGACTAACTGGCGTCGGTCTGATCTTGATGAACCTCCAATGAATCAAAGTTCATTGTCAGATGATTCACTGGACAATGAGGAGTCAATTCACAGCTCCAAGGATGGATCATCACCTTCGGGAAACGGATATATGGATGAAGATGTACCTCAGAAAGGCAGTTATTCAGATAATAGTTTTTCAGAGGACTCTTTAGATGGTGATGACAACATAAATTTGAAACCTTCTTCAGACCTTGTAGATGTCCAGCCTGTTGAGGACACAATAAGTAGTGATGATTTTCAAGAACATGCTGATAACAATGACAATGCTGATGAAGATATTGACAGAAGAGGTTCACTGGGATCACTAGATGATGAGATGCAAATGTCAGAGAGTGAAGGTCCATCAGAGAACATTCCATTCACACCAATGGATCAGAACTCCCTCATAGATCAGACTGTGCCGGTTGGTGAAGAAAATCCTGACCATTCTGGTGATAATCGTCCTCAAACACAGGCAGCATACAGTCAAGATTGTGTTGAATCTCTGTGTTCTTCTGAATCTGACCAGAGAGGAGAACTCAAACATGATAAATTATCTTTAGACATAAGAGGAAATCTGCCAATTGTCTTTCAAAAGCCAGATGATACAGAAAGTCTCAGCACAATTGTTACTTCCACAGACAGTGATGAGGAGATGCCAACAGCACTGCAGCCTTCTGGGTCTGCTATTGAGACATTGAAAAGAAAAGGTCACCAAGGAGCAAAGTCTAGTGCTGGGGAGATAGAGGCTGATGGAGACAGACAGTCTCAATCAAAGGAAACAACACCAGAGAGATTACATAAAGAACATGGTGAACAGCCTGTGAAATCAAAAGATATTCCTTCTAAGAAACGCAAACAGCCTGATTCCCAGTTGGATTCAGAAAGAGGTCCTAGATCTGCCAAGCCACTCATTCAAGGTGATAAGCAAGCTCTGGAAGCTCAGGAAAGTGGAGGGATGAGTGGACAGTTGTCTGATAGTTCAGGTGCCCTGTCCACACAAGATTCTCACAGCGAAATAAAAAGGCAGCGCTTGGATGATGCAGAGACAGCAGCTGATGCCGAAGTTGAATCCTTAACCAAAGAGCCTACTTCATCTTTGTCAAAGAATGCAGGTCAGAGAGGGTCTTCACAACATACAGCTACTGATATGAATCTACCCCCACCTGAAACATTCCAAGAGAGAATGTCCCCCTTACTGTCTACACATCAACAAATCCCTCAAGACACTGAACAGACTAAAGATCCTCTCACAACATATCGTACATATTACATTGATCATGGAGTCACTGAAAGACCAAAGCTGAACAAAAAAGACCTTTTCACTCCATCTTTTTCCCTTGGAGATGAGGAAGATGTCTCACCACAGGACATGAAGCATCCAAAAAAGAAACCAAAAGGTTCATCAAGAGACAAGGATGGAGCCATGCAGGGAGATGGTTCACATTTTCCTGATCATCCAGAGGGAGATACTCAGGCCAGGCATGCAGACTTGAGTGAATTTTCAGGAGGCCTGAAGGTCAGAGATGCGGCTGTTAGAGCATTCACTCCTTTACAGGCACTCTTTCCTGCAGACGATGGCCAAGAAGATTCACTCTATGGTGAGAAATCTCGTGAGCTGACTGACAGTGAGAAATCTGACATTGATTCAGCAAATCAGTCAGGTTCAGTGGCAGCTGCTGAGCAGACTGCATCAAGTCAGGAGGGTGTAGATTCTGTGACAAAATCTGAAATCTCACCTGATGGAGAAATCTCCTTAGCTGCATCAACAGATCAACACTCTGAAATTCCCAAATTTTCAGAAAAGTTTACTAGTGACATGGAAACTCTTGCTCATATTCCTGGTGCTCAATCCACTCTACCTCAGCATGACGATGAACCCATGCAGGGTTTGAATCAATTATCCAAAGAAGATGCTCAGTTTTCTAGTAATCAGGATATGCCAATGAAACCAGCATCCTCTGTAAGCAACACAGGCAGTCCACCGACAAACCAAAATAGTGAAGAACTCCACATGGGTCAGACTTCCACAGATAATGAGTTAATGGCAAATGCAGCCAGTGTTTCAAATCTACAAGACACAGCTGACAGCCAGAACAGAGATGCAAGTGACAGTTTGAGTGCAGCTGGTGATGAGTCAGTGGCACGGTTACTCACACAAATGACACTGGAGAAACAAGATCTTATCACAAACAATGACACTAATTTACCATTGTCAAGCGGTGCCATATCTTGTGAGGACAGACTGTCTCAGCCATGCACAGAGTCTGGAGTCACTGGTTTAGAAGACATACCTGGAGAGTCAGAAGCAAATGATTCCCAATCAGATCACACTGAAAATCTAACGACAGACAGTGACAGTGAAGAAGAAGCTGGTAGAACACTGGAAACTCAACATTCACCAGATTCACTTTCAGCACAAGATGGTGCAAAGTCCAAGCAATCAAGCACATCAAGCTCTTATCCATTTGATAAGGAACCACTAAGAGATGAAGAATATTTGACTTTAACTTCACCAACATTAAATGCCTATGATGCTCTCACAGGTTTTATTATTCCTACAGTAGCAACTTCAAATAAGAAACAGAAATCTGTAACTTCAACAGGAACGAAGTCAGAAATGTCCCAGACTGATGTATTTATCAAAATGGACCAAGAGACTCAGTCAACTGATGAGATATCCACAGCAATATCCACTGAGGATCATTCCACAAATGCCACATCTGGAGGTGATCATGACAGAAGAGAACCGGGTGACCAATTTCAAGTATCTGCTGACCAATCTGAAACAGAGCCTAATGATACTGTTAGATCTGATACACAATCAACACAGCTTCCCAACAAAGCCCATACAGGAAACAGACAGAGTTTATTACCCTCTGAAACTTCTGAGCATGAAGATATAGATCTAGAAACTCAACCTGGAGGGGAAGTATATGGATCATCAGAAACAGCAGGCCCACAATATACCAAAGACGTGACTGATGGATCACAGGGCTCTCAACTAGTATTGCCCTTAGACAATGGTGAAGAAAAAGAATCAAAAACAGTGTTTGATAACTCTCATATCAGCCTTCAATCCCTGTCTCATGACAAAATACTCAGTCCCAAACTGATGCCAGACCAGACAGGGGCAGCCACTGAGGGTTCACCAGACTTATTTTCAGACAAGCTGGAAAGGTTTCCAGCTGGACAAGCACATGAGAAGTCATTACACATATCTTCAGATGAATTGTACACACAAGACAGTACACTTCCTGGTCAGGAATTGCAGAATTCAAATTTCTTGCCTTCTTTGACATCTGATCGTTATGTCAGAATTGGAAAACCAGGACTGAGTGAGCATCCAGCAAAACAAGACTCCCAGACGAAGAATATTCCAATATATCAGCATGGACTTGTAGGTCAAGGCCAAATTGTGCCATGTGATGAAGAACGTTCGGACACCTCTGGCCATATTTCTCTTCAAACCCAGGCGGCACTGGATGGTAGTCACGAAAAATCTTTGTATTCCCCTGAATCTGATCAGAGAGGAGAACCAAAACATGATAAACTATCACTAGACAAACAAGGAACTCTTTCAGTCAACTTTCAAAAGCCAGAAGAAATAGACACTCATAAAGACATCGCTGCATCAGTTGGTGATGAAGGAAAGATACCAACATCATCACAGTCATTTAAGACTGCTGCAGAGGCACCGGGAAGAAGAATTTCTGAGAATGATAATCTCACTGCCAGTGACATGGAACAGTCACAGGAAAACAGGGACAGGCAGTCTAACTCAGGGCAAAAGATATCGATAGCTACAACAGACTTGGAACATGCTCGCCTGCCCACTGAGATATCTATGTCTCCTTCATCATTCCATCAGGGAGACAGGGATAGCTGTGCTATGACCATAGAAGAAATAACAGGTGAGTCACCAGTACAGGGGAACATTCAGCCTGGCAATGGATCAGAAATGACCAAATCACCATCTGGTCACCCACTCACACCTCAGGATGGCTCTACAGTGTTGGTACTGGCCAGTTGTAACTCTCCATTGGACACAGTTCAAACTGATGAAGCCCAGCAACCAACACTGTCATCATCTGCACATCCTTCATCTGATGGAGAATCAGACATGGATTCTGTATCTGCTAATACTCACACACTTATTGACTCATCATTCCTTGACCGTCCAGCTCTAGTTGTGTCTGGATCAGCTCATCATACAGCAAAGGCCATGGACAAGACACCTGAGGGTGAGCATAAAACATCCTCTGACCCCCTTTCCCAATCTGATATCCTTCAGGAGCCAGATATGGTGTTGGCAGATAGGTCTGACGAGTCATTGTCAGCTGATTTTTCAAGTGATAAATCTGATATGGTCCAGACTATGTCTGAAACTGACAGACATTTGCAAACACTGGACCATATCTTACCTCCAGCCCAAGGTATGTCAGAAGAGGAGCCAGTCATTGACGACTTCACCTTGAAAGATCATCCCTCCTCAGCTGAGTCACATTCATTTCATGGAGCCAGCCTAACAGTAACAGGTGGTGAATCTGGCAAAGATAAACAAATAAATGATGGCTTTCAGGAAGTTCCAGGTAAACAAGAGGAGACTTCCATGGACTCATCTCTTACTTCCCAAACTGAGTCTCCATCTACACCAATACCTATGTCCAGAGATGACCAAAGCTCAAAAGGAGTTATTCAGTTTGTTGCATCTGGCCAAGGTCCACTTGGTGAATATGACAGTGTAGATACTCTTAAAGAACAGACCACCTCATATTTAGTTGCTGACTTTATTGGAGAAGACCAGGAGATGGAGCAAATTGATGAACAAGGTCAACAAAGTCTTTCATTTTCTGAGAAAGTTAGTGGAAAACCAAATGTGACTGTGGAAATGTCAGGACATAAAGATGGAGAAGTGACATCACAGAATGGAGCTGTTGACTCATTGCCTGTTAGTGAGACAGATGGCACAGTCATACCAGACGCCAATGCAGACAGAAAAGATAACTCACCAGGCAATTCCAGCACTGAAATACAAAGAGACAAAATTACAGAGAAAAAGACAAATGATGAAGTGGATGTAGATGAACCAACTGGACCAACTGCTGATAAAGTTAATGAATCTTCTGATGTCAGTGGCTCAGCCAATAGTGATGAACCAAAAGCTCAAGAAGATGCAATAGGAGATGTTGATGAGAACAGTGGAAAGCTGCAAGATGAAGCCAAACAAGAATCTGAAGTGAATTCTGTTCATATATCAGCAGCCTCTGAATCTCAGCCTTTCATGGCACCAGAGAAAAGCATCCACCCATTAGAAAAAGATGCACGTTCACACAAAGAAAGTGAAGTCCAGGACATTCCATTTCAATCTGCAGTTGATCCCAGCACTGTCAACACTGCTCACATGATTTCAGCATTGCCTTCCGCCTCTGTGTCCCAGAAGGCGCCCCACGAGGAAGGTACAAAGAACGACTATGATATGTTAAAAGTTACGTCAGTGGACGATGCAGGGCAGCCTGAAGAGCTGGCACACACTGAGCTTGGTGTGGAGGGCAACGCAACAGCACAGACAACTTCAACTCATCTTCGCCAGCCTCAATCTGAGTAAGTAGAAGTATTATAACATGAAGCCAGATAGACAGATAGACTGACTGACAGATAGACAGATGAGCAGACATGCGAAAGGACGAACAGATGGACAGTTGAGCGGATGGACAGATGTATGGTTGGATGTATAGGTGAATAGACAGATGGATGGACGAATGGATGGAAAAAATGGATAAACAAGTGGACGGGCAGCTGACAGACAATGACACCAACAACATCAAAATTAGGCTTATTGTCATCATCATTTTTATCACTTCCATCACTATTTTATTCACGGTATAGTGGTCCTAGTGATCTTCCTTTACGAGCCTATCCTATCCTGTCCTATTCTGTCCGATCCTATTCTAGCATACACTATACTAGCCTATCTCTGTTCTATCCTATAACGTCGTATCACAGCCTATACCAGTCTATTCTGTCCTAACTTATCCTAACTTATCTCGCCTTATCTTGTTCTGTCCTATCGTATCACATTCTGTCCTATCAAAACCTGCCTATGCTATGCTATTCTGTCGTATCCTATCCGTTCCTATCCTATCCTAGCTTACCCTAGCCTACCCTATCCTTTTCTGTCCTGTCCTGATCCCCCGCAGGGGCCCGGTGTATATAAGTAGGTTCTTTGCTCCCACCTGCAGGTCGTGAAAGCCTGCCATCGGTGGCATGTCTCCCATGGAATGCCATCCTCGACGTTCCAGGGGTGACATCTCTTCTCTCTCTCCTTGCTCCTATCTTCTGTCCTACCGGTACTCTCTTTGCTCTATACGTGTAAACGTATCTTACCGTGTTGGGCACAATATAGCCGTGATCGTGCTGATATGCCGTTGAACCCCAACACAAACAAACAAACAAACAAACAGGCCCTGTCCTGACATGCACTATCCTATCCATTTCGGGAATCCTTAAGACGGTTTGGGCGCCACAGAAGACTTTGCAACCAACTTCCTCCACTCTTCCCAGTTCTCAGACGGTCTTACGCCCACTGAAATAATACTAATATAATTATTATGATAGCAATAGGTCGTACCAAACTTAATCACATCAGCAACAGAAGAGCAGTGTGGTGTGGCTACGTAATTTTACGCTCTTGCGTCTTAACCCTATCATGACCTAATGATTAGACTGTTGGTCAAAGTTCCCAAGGCTCAAGTCTATCATATGTCTGCTTTGCTCCATGTAATCAGCTGTCACAACGGATTGGATTGGCACTTCGATATCGATCTCTCGGCGACATTCCAAGGGAAATAATGTGGAACAAACAAAACGTGCTCGCTTCATTCCCTTCCCTATTTATCCTTCGTTTGTCACCCCCACCCCACTTTTTTCCTATTTGTTTTTATGTCGCAGACATCGATCCCATGTCTCTGTGACACAGCTGCCATATTATTAGTGTTAGCACTGATTGCCTGACGAAATCGCTCTCCTCTTAACTGAAGAATTGAGCTTGATGAAGAATAGCTACAGCACAAATAGGACTCTGCCGTTCAAATAAATAAGGTCAATATATGTACATGAAACCCTAGTTCTTGCTATATCGCGATGTCTGTAAATAAATAAACAGCAATGTAACGTCCTTTAACATATCGCCCTTTCCCTGAAAATGCTGTTTTGAGAAAACCTTTCAGCTCACAGGCAATAAACTACAGTATTTAGAGAATAACATAGTGATTGAACAGGTTGACTTTCAGTGTATCGGAAAATGATATTTCGAACAGATGAAGAAAATAACAAAACTGTAATGAAACAGGCTTTAGGTCAAAGTGCGATAGAGCTTGTAGCCTCTGTTGATGGGAACTTACTTGGTAATGGATTTAAAAAAAGGAAATGGTGATACAGTGACACGAACAGCTGTCAAAGAATGTTATATAAGAGAAATCATCTATGTGAGATTAACTTAGCATACCTTCTGAAGTGGTTTCTGATGTTTTGTCAAGAGGCAGATGTGTCAGTTTGATACCCCCAAGTTGAACTGCTGTAGGAGTTTCTAGTAGCAACAATAGGACAACGTCTGAGAGAAGCTGCTTTCGGGTATCTGCAAGATAGGGAACCCTGAAAATAAAACTGTCTTACTTCCACAATAGATTCCTAGTTGGGTTATCATCTGCCCTGGTCGTCATAGGTCTGTACTTGGGACTTTCGCCTTCAGTCTCGCACGCAATTCTTCACCTTCTTGTTCGCATAACTTCACCCTTTTGATTACGTGTTATTAAAATTATTATGCACAAGACGCATACAGCATTTCTGTCGTACTTGTGCCATGTGGACAATGACGAATCTGCTGTGGAATCAACAATCAAAGTCCCAAAACCCAAAGACCTGTGGATGAGCTTTTTGATGAGATATTGCCCTGGTGTTGGTGCTTTCTCTGAAAGGAATTCAACAACAGTTCACACTTTCAGGGTCCCATGAACGTTCGTTTGCCACTGTACATCGATCTAGTGCTGTGGTTGGCTGGCATAACCGTATCAGATATACTTGAATTGTATTATCTGGGATTTTTATAGCGAATGAAAGGAAACACAATGCAAACTTTACATCAATTCTACGATGTACTGTTTCACAATGGTACGAATTTCGTCACTTTCTTCTGGCATTCACCACTGTGTTATCTAGCACATTCTACTCTGTATCGGCTACAAGCTAACAATACCGTGGTCATGCCATACACAATGGTATCTTTTATCGATCGAAAGGTTTGCACTACAAAATGCACGCCAGGTGCCCTGTCTGAAGTGTTGACTGTGTTACCATGGTAACGACCGCCTGCCATCATTATTTTGTGGCGAAATAGTTTAATACTGTGGCGAAGTCTGGATGGGATTATCCAACGTTGTAAGACTCTGTGATGGTGTAAGATCGCTCAATGTAATCGAGGTAATTTCAAAATTATCTTGGAATTGGAAGTGACTTGTTCCTTATTCTGTGTTCGTTTATTGTTGTGTTTATTCATGTGGATTGATATATTAAGAA
>JBCEWB010152629.1:0-14160 GCA_039654565.1 Peronia peronii
AAAATGGTTATAGGAACGGAATATCGGAAGAACAAAATTTTGAAAAAAAATTGTTGATATCGATATTTTTCAGCCGCGGATCGCCTTAAGCTCACATGTATTTACCAGTTCATCATTCACACATTTAATATCATGCTCAGAGATGTTTTATTAGCTTCAACTTGACATGCTTATGCTTTTCAGTAGAATTGTATTATATGCCAAGAGATCTTTATAAACAGAGAGCAAGATGTTTTTGCATTTTCTGTGATCGATCTAGTCTTTTCTTTTACTGTTTTGGAGATAGATTTGAACCTTTACACATCACCTTGTGCCCTCAGGGCGCGGGCTGTCTTACAACTGATCGATTCATTGGGCGCCTGGGAGATGCGGCTAGTTCACACATCTTCATGTCACCCCGCGCCTCTAGAGTGAGGGTGTAGTTTCGTAGCACTTTTTGTTTTTGTTTTTCATGTTTGTAAACATCACTTTCTTTGTTTCCTACTCTGAATAAGCTTTTCAGTGATACCAAACTTTATTCCGTAGCCTTATCAGATGACTTTCTATGAACTTTCAAAAACACCCCAAATTAGTGGGTATACAGGGAATAGCCATCATGAAATAGGAACGTTCAGTGGGAAGGCAAGAGCTGTGACCATCGCAATGTGAAAAGGTTAATACCTAGATATTAAAAAACACATGTAGGTGTATGAGAAGGTAATGATGATAGGCTGTCTGTACAGATTCAGATATCTCTCTATACCAGATACATGACATAAACATAGCAATGAATTCCTTCTGGTTGTCAGAATTCATCTGAATGGACAAGGTCAGGATTGATAACAGTTTTTCAGATGTGTGCAAAATTGGTTAAAGATGTCCTGTAGTATTTTTTACTATTTTGCTTTTTTGCTTTTTTCCCTTTTTTTTTTGTGGATTTTTGTTTAAAGTTGATATCAAAATTAATATATTCAAAAATGCTCAAAGAAGCATTTAGAGATAGGGAGGGAAGGGGTAAAACAAGTGTCTGTCCAGGGACTACATGTTTAACCAGTGTCAAAATGCAACTATAATCAGTTCTATATTCATGGCATCAATGATGTTGAGAACACATTTTCAGTATTGCTATCTGTGATCTGAAAAGGTCAGATAAACATTGATTCATCACTGGGGTGTCATTTTTATTAACCTGGAAAGGTTCATTACTGACTAGGACTGATTACCGTGTTAGTATTTTGGTCCATCAAGTATGTATTTTTTGCTTTCCAGTTCTATGGAGAGTATCTTTTCTTTATCCATAGCAATCCAGATTGTTCAGGTTCTTTTTTTTTTTTTTTTTATTATTTCTTTTTTCCCTTGTCTTAAAACAAACTATTTGTACTCATTGCAGGGCTACAACAGAAGCAGAGCATTCATTGCTTCACAGGGTGAGTATTATGTTTGATTGGATTTCTGGATTGTCATAAATATTCATCAGGGTAAGGAAAACCATCTCCTCTTTTGACTTAATAACTCCTTTTGCCTTGCTCCATTTCCGTCTTGTTGTCATCCAGAAATCTGCCCACATAAGCTTGGTTCTATCATATGTGAAAAAGGGACAACTTCAGTCAGGCAATTATTGCTAAAGGTGAACGGATTCTGATTTGAGATGAATATGAAAAATGAATTTTGCGCACACTGGAAGGTCTAGGTAGGCTTGATTTAAGAAGCAGGATAAAACAAAAATCACCTGCCCATGAAATTTAGATAATGTGTTTAAATCTGTGTTACTAATACATGTACTTGCATCTTTTGAGTGCAATTTAATTTCTACCTCAGGTCCCAACAAAGTGATGATTCGAGATTTCTGGAGGATGGTCTGGCAACAGAGAGTGTCCAAGATTGTCATGCTGACCAATCTGATGGAAGCTTGTAAGGTACGGCACGGAAATTCATTACTGTCACAGCTGATACAAAAGCCATTCGTATATCATTGTGTCAGATTGTATGAACATAAAATAAATTTTCCATCAGTAGAGGAACCTAATTTGAAATGATCACATCAGATTGTGAGTATACAAGATGGCTGTAACATCTGTGGAGAACCCAGTCTGATATTATTGTGACCGATTCTAACCATTTAAGATAAAATTACCTTCAGTAGAGGATAGAGTGAAAGTTGATATTAAGTTGACATGGAATGAATTTGAGTGATTATACACTCACATATATCCAGTAGGAGAAATAAGTTGGGGTGTTTTGTTCACCATACCAGTCTTATTTTTTGCTGCTATCGTACCCATTTGTTCACTTTGGGACAAATATTTTTCTTTTTTTTTTCTTTTTTTTTTTTTTCAATGTTGTTTTGTTTTTGTTTTTTAAATGTATAACTTTTCTTAGTGTTGTTTGATCTTTGAATACGAAACTACAACAAAAACCAGCTACCGGTGATGATATATGGCTATGATAATTGAGTTTTAATGTTGTACTGAAATTGCTAGTGTATGAGTTCGTAAAATAAAAGGCTAACATATTCAGCTATCGGCTGTTTAATGGACTAAGGAAAAGGATAAAAAATTCTGAGAAAGATCACATTTGCCCATATATTCACTCCAATTATGGATGTCAGTTGATAAATCATGGCTATATATTAGTGCCCAATTGTATTCACATCTTTTATTTTATTCATTTAAGTTCATTTAATTTGTTCAGAAGCAAGCAGCACAGGTTCATAGTGTCATCGATTTATATTTTCATTTGTGAGACTGTTTAACTGCTTCAATTGTTTTACAGTCTACATCAACAAAATATGCAGACGCTGAACATATTTTATACAGGGGATAAGTATTGAACAGCAATGAGATTCATGATATATTGTGTGAAAAATCTCACATAATGACATAGGTCTTATCTCAAAGTGTTTGCACTTAATTTCAAGTGTTTTTGTGTTGTTTCAGAAAAAATGTGAGCAGTACTGGCCAGATGAAGGAAGCCAGAAATATGGGGATCTGACAGTGTTGTTTGTCAATGCCACCAAATACACAGATTTTGTCATACGCACATTCGAGTTGTCAAAGGTAGGTTATGTTCTAGGAAAGCCTTTCAGCCTCCTGGTTATCTCACATCTAAGGTACGACTACTTCACAGATATATCAGGCGTTATCCCTTTTGATGATTCTTGATAAAATAAATGCAAATGTCATTTTTCTCTTCAAAAATAAGTTCTGAAAATCAAGACAAACAGAAATGAAGAAAAAAAAAAAGATAAGCACATGCTCTGGCACCCCCCAATAAAGACATGAATATGTATATATGCCACTTCTTTTCTGTTTGAAAAAAAAATTCTTTAAAGGGGTCTTTATAGTGACTTTATATTCAACACCAAAGTTTGGGAATAATCTCTCACTCTATTTTGGTCTATGAAATTTCAATTAAGAGAATACAATATCAGGATAGCATCCAGCACATGGATAAGGACACTGACTGAGTTGAGTTCCTTTGTTGATTTTTATTGTTGAATCATCCATTATAATTATTTCAAAATCTAAAAGAAAAATAACAGCTGAGGTTTTAAGTGGGAGGTGACCTTCAGGACTGCAACCACCAAGTGTTGATTTTGAAATTTTCAGACATAGTCATGTCCAAAGTATTTACATGTAAAATTAATGATAGTTTCTCAAGGATGAATAACAAATTGAAATTTTCTTTTTCAGGAAATGGAGAACAGTCGAATAGTTAAACAGTTTCATTTTACCACTTGGTCAGACCATGGGGCTCCTACTTACCCAACGACCTTGCTGGCATTCCGACGTAAAGTCATCAATTTCAAGCCTGAGGACACAGCACCTGTCTTGTCTCACTGCAGGTAACACATTGTAAACCTACATTCCCAAACGGTTCCAGTGTTGGCAAATAGTTTGAAAAGATTTAAGAATACATGGAGGACAAGATGAAAACAGTAGTTTTGTTTTACTGTAGCCAGATGCATAGAGTACCTGATGTTGAATCTACATTGTGAAATTTGTAACGTTCATAGTATAGGGGCAAATAGTTAGGACATGGGTATAACCTGTGCAAGTGTGATCTCATAATTATTTCATTATGTGCGAGATGAGAACATGTGATTTTATTCTATCTCATCAGTGCCGATATTGGCCTGACATGCATTTTCGAATTATTGAACCAAATGCTAGACTTACGGGCCAACAGATTGTAAGATGTGATATGAATCAGCATGACTACATCAATATTGATTGAAAACCTATTACTCAGTCTTGTAAATTTTTTATCTCTGCAGTGCTGGTATAGGTCGTACGGGCACATTCATAGCACTGAACTACTTGTTAGACCAGGCAGCAGCAGAGCAAGAGGTGGATGTCTTGAGATGTGCTCAGCTGATGAGAGCAAACAGAGTCAATATGATCCAGACACTGGTATGTGCTGTTAGCTTCTGTGATGATCAGTTTCTAGCAGAGTCATATTTGCCCTTCAGTAATGTGTGAGAACATAATGTGTTACATTTTTTGTGACTGACTTAACATACAGTTCAACACTCAGGACACAGTGACAGGGGCTTTCAGTTTTCTTTTTTTTTTTTTAATTTATGTGTTTTCTTTATTTTGTTGTTCTGCATTTCGTTGTTTGGCAGGATGTTAAAAAAAATACTCCTACCAGCTTTCAGTGAGCAGTACCACAAACAAACAAACAGACAAAAGAATTATATGGAGATTTAGAGAAAAAAGTTGCAACAACTCCCAATCTTCTTTGTTGAGGCTTCCCATTCATTACCATTTTTTGTTTCAGTTCCTTTTACATAGAAATAAATGGGAAAGCATCTTGTCGAGTTTTATTACTCTGGGCAGTGTTGATCGCAAAGTTGATTTTTTCTTCTTATTTTTAATACATAATTCCATCAGGATACAAACTTTTATTGGACTTTATGGCAATGATATTTTAATTTTTTGCCTCATTCATAAGGTGGGCATTTTAAACAGGTCACTCAGCACAAACAAGATAGAAAGATTTCATTGGCTTTTATAAGGACGAGCAGTATTTAAATAGCAGTATTCCATGAGTATATGTCTGGTCAACAGGAGCAGTATGTGTTTGTATATGACGCAGTCTTAGAAGCTCTCCAAGCAGGCAACACGACCATTCCACGCTCCAGTTTTCACAGCACTTATGAGGAGATGTTGTCGCATGAGGGTGAAGAAGAAACACCCATGGAAAAACAGCATGAGGTAAGCTATCTTGTTTTTCATTGTGTCAGGATATGAAAAATCTGTTCCCCCGTAGGTAATGCAGATCTTTTCAACAGTTTATACTTGCAATAGGTTAAGAAAAATACAAATGTACTGAGTGACTCTTACATCAATGATAAAAATGAGTCAGACAATGGTGAACAAAAAGGTTAGGTGAACGATTTGTTAGTTTTACATTGAACTTGGAAATGTCTTCATCAGTAACATCTAGCGTTCAAGGGGGAAAGGACCAGGACCTACACTCTTTGTTATTTTCCAGCTAAAGAGTTGTACCCTTGAACTTTGACAGATTTGGCTTACCATGTTGATTTCATTACTATCCATTTTTAATTATGAAGGTTTTTAAAAAAACAACACACAGATATTGACTAGTTTGCTCTCTCTCAATGTAGGATTGTTGTAGATGCAGTTTAGGACCAACACATTATACACAGATTTGTCGCGTTGCCTGTGTTTAGTATAGCTCGCGTTGCCTGTGTTTAGTATAATACTCAAATTCAAACGTCCATAGTATCCAGTTGTATGGATGGCTGGAGCAGTGGAACATAATTATAAGTGTAGAACAAGTGTTGTTTATCTTGAAGACCGTATAGAACTGCTGATTATCGTTAACCCAAGAAGTGCGAACCACATGTTTATACGACAGGTAAAGTAAAACCCTGCATGTGGCAACCGTATTTATACATGGGAGCTCCTCATTGTGCTGTGATATTTTTCACCATGTCACTTAAACTTGGGATTTCTCGGTCGCTGATTTGTCAGATTTATTGCCATAATAACAATGCGCAGCTCAACAGACATTCCTTCAAGAGGTAAAGGAAACTTTACCCAATGGAACAGTGAGAAATTCCATGCCCAAAGATCAAATCCCCTTAAACAGAAGAAAAGAACAGAAATCAAAGGCCACATCGTCCACTCAAGTCCTCTCAAGTGGTCTGAAACTGCCATCAAAAGAAACTACATGTATGATGCATGAGAGTATCAGATATATGCAGTCCCTTTGTTTATACCAGATTGGATAATAACACAGATTCCCCTGACCAGTTAACCCACCCAGCAAATTTTGCATTGACCAGCGATCAAGCTGCTGAGAGTGCAAATGAGCATAAATTGCTATGAATGAAAGCTAAGTAACCTATGTATCTATTAGTTTATATATCAGATAGCTCTCTAGTGCTCTCACTATGTGTCATCATTAGTTCACTTGTATTATTTCTTTGTAGTCACTGCTGCCCCGTCATCGTTGCCGTCTGATCTAACAAGAATAATCTTAAGTCCAAGTGGTCACAGAGATGATAGCTTGTAGTCTGTGCTAAGATTCTATAATGTGAACGTAAATACATCCTTATGTAAAGTAGTTTGATCCAAGCAGTTACATCAGGTTATCAACAAATCTGTAATGAGAATGGTCTGTGTGACGAGGGGTGATAAAATTGGCACTCATATGAAATTGACATGTCTGTGTGAATATAATCCCTTTTCCTACCATTGGCTCAATGCAAATATTGTTACATGTGAAGAGAGGGTGGAGTTAAGGGAGGGATTAGAGGAAGACACTGGTCAGTAAGGTGGTCAATCTGGGCCTGGACTGTGTCACTCCGAAGCCAAGGCAGAGTCTCTATAGTCAACATAAACACCCTGAGGCTAAGCACAGATGCCGACGATCCAGATTAACAGGCTTGGCAAGGCGTGCCGCAGGGCATTGTAGCCCTTAGGCTGGGTCACAGTTCTAGAGTTAAGACAGAACTAAACTCATTATCTCGCCTGTTTCCTTCATCAGGTTCTGCAGCATCTGTCTCCTACCATAGAGAGGGAAGAATGCTCAGCAGCTCTGCATGAAGACAACATGGCCAAAAATAGATTCAAAAACATTTTGCCAGGTACAAACTCCTTCACTGACAGTAAATTGTTGTTCTAATGGGAAAGAACGCCAGGAATCACAAATAACCAGGCAATAAATTTGAATGTCAGTGGAAAAGAAAATTTGAGAAAATGTTCTTTATCTGTGATGTTACATGAGCAAAAAAAAATAAAGTCTTTAGGTGAGCTTATTGTGTGCTGTCTTTCATCTCTAGATTGGAATAGCACTGCTGTGAATGTTAGTGATCTTTTTTAATGTTGAACCTGATAATCTCTCTGAGATAAGCTCCATGTGTGCCTGGTTCCAGTGTATAAAAATATACAAGGAGAAATAGTAAAACTAACATGCACTGTTATTAATTGCATGGTTTGGGAATTTTGTATCAAACCCAAATCAGGTGCATAAAATAAATAAATAAATAAATAGATAAATAAATAAATAGATAAATAAATAAATAGATAAATAAATAAATAAATAAACTCTGGTTTTTATAGTTGCTTTACATCATCTCCCTCATGTTTTACTTCTTTTTTAAATGCATATCATGTAGACATAGAAAACAATTATTCTTGATGTGTTCCTTACCCACAGCCAATCGCAGTCGACCTTTCCTGTACACACCTGTGGAAGGCTGCAATGACTATATCAATGCTGTCTACTTATCTGTAAGTGAACAACATATCTTAATTTATGAAATAATTTTCTGTAGCCTATAGGTCTTGTGTATGAGTGAATTTTATTTATGTGCATAATTGTGCAAGTATTTTTTATTTTCTATATGCTCCCAGGATCTTGATTTGTTGTTTTTAGTGCTGAATGAAGTTATACATGCCCAAGTAGTTTTAGTTATGCAGATGCATTATGACAGTCAGGTATGATGTAAGATTTATGACTAAATTCCCTTTTGAGTAAATCTCTGTATCACAGTTGTTTTTTTAGATTTTTTTTTAAAAATTGGATTTTATGGAGATAAAAGAAACAATGCACTACAAAAGAAGACAATTTGAAAAGAATTTTGTGATAACTAGTCTATAGAATTCTCCACTTCAAGAAGTATTAATATGCTTTTACTAATTGTAGCATTTCCTATAAATGATTTGTTGGACCAAGTTTCCTTTGCATTTCTGTAGTAAACTCTAGCTTTTTGTTTGTTTTGATTTGTATTGTCTTATCTTGACATATTTATTGAATTTTTTTTTAAACACTATTTTTTAAAATTCTATTATTTTTCAAATTTTATTTCATTATAGTTTATTTTATTTTGTTTTATTTTATTTTGTTTTACGGTGGTCTCCGTCTAAGAACCCGGTTGTCGGGAGACAAAAAAAAAACGGGCCTTAGACGGACCGGTTCTTAGACAGAGTGAAAAGTTATGCAACCCGACTGACCACAAATTGTCTTCACTATTATGATTAGTTGATCATTACCGTTAGTTAAAGATTTAGCTATGCGAATAATTACAGCCTTCTTCCCTGTGTGTGTTATAATTAGATCTAGCAATTCCTGATCTTTTGTAGTGTGTAATTGCATCAGTACTGTCGAGCATTGAAACGTCGAGTGAGTTTTCACATAACGGTACCATTGTTGAAAACATGATAATGCTATGCACCCTGCTGATAATTGCACAAGTGACTCAGCTGTTTACAGATTGACGAAAGTAGCAAAATAGCTGACCAGTCAGAAGGCTAAACTTACTCCTCCTTTCCACAGAGCCAATCACAAGTGCAGTGCCATGTATTGTCAGACAAAGAAATGGTTATGAATTAGTCCACAGTGTGGCCTGATTATGCAGTCATACATCAACTATCACGTCCACTCCATTGTCTACCTGTTCTCTCCACCCCCGTCCCCATTTTACTGCACATCTAGCACTGTGCGTTACAATATGAGGTGAAATTAACACCATAAGTACTCTCTTGTCTTGGCCCGACACCGGGCTCTTAGGCAGATTTTTTATTTGGGGGCGGACTCTTAGAGAGGTTAATTACAGAGGAAAAATTCCGTTTCGCAGCAGAGGTGGGTTCTTAGGCAGACCGGGCTCTTAGGCGGAAGGTTCTTTGGCGGAGATCAATGTATTATGTTATTGTTATTTATATTTTAAATTTTATTTTATTACAGAAAAAAAATATAACTGCATACATTGTCATTTCAGAGTTACACACAAAAAGATCAGTTTTTGGTCACCCAGATGCCCCTTCCCACCACTGTAGCTGACTTTTGGCGGATGTTGTATGACACTGCCTCTGACTCCATAGTGATGCTGAATGAGTTTGACAGGAATGATAAGGTTGGTCTTTACCTATGTGGTTTCTGAGGCTTTGTTTTGTTCCTCAACATAATGTCCTGAGAAAACTTTATATGGCAACAAAGAGTCAGATTATACTAAATGGATATCTTAACTCTTTCTATACCACACATCGATATATCGGTGGGCCGATGGTTGCCATCTTTACCACACCCCGATATATCGGATTTCAGAAAATCAGCACTGAATTGATTCGTCTATACAATGTTCCGCATTTTTAATGCCCGAAGTATGTGAAATAGAAAACTAGGAACATCCGGCACTGAAATATGTGACAGAAGCATGCAGGAGATTTGTGCAGAAAAGAAAAAAAAATAAAACCAAAATAGCCACATTTCAGTGGCCCCCCAACATTTTCAAAAACTCTAACAGAACTCACAGGGAACTAAGAAATACAAAGTATTAAGTATCAATTTTTTGGAAATTGAGTAATAGTTTTGCTTTAGAGTGAAAGTTTTTTAATTTCTTCGACTTGTTTTCTTCAAATATTGAGGAAACTGTGCAACCTTTGTTATTTTTATATTATCTCCCCTTCCCCCACCAGTTTTCTTTTTTGTGTTACAAGTAACTCATTTTTCAAAAATGGTTTCTTGTATCATGTCTAGAATCTGACGTTGGTTAGCTTTGAAATGATATTTTGCACTACACACTTTAGATGTCACTTTCACCGTGAAATTTACATCTGAAATACCCAAGTGTATTTGTGTCTGCTCAGCTGCTAAATAATGTGGTTACAATCCCATATCACCTGTGGTAAAGAAAAAGTTAAACGAGAATTTCTTCATGCCAAGTCTCAAAATGACACATTCAGTAACGTAATTATCAACTGTGATTGATTATTTAGGATTTTTTTGCAAAGTAAATGTTAGAAAAAATTCTTATCTCATTGTTCTGTTATGTATTTCAGTCCTGTGCTTTGTACTGGCCAGAGGAGTATGGCTATAGTGTAGAGCATGGACCTCTCAGTGTTGAACTTCTGTCTTCCTCTGAGTCTGACCCTGATGTCACCACACGAGTCTTCAAACTCAGCCATCTGGACAAGGTGGGCTAAGCTTTTTTCTTTCTCCTCTTAGGATTTCTGCAGCTTATTATGTTTTCACAGCAACTACATGGGAAGCAGCCATCCATGTCTTTGGATTACTTGTTATACACAACCATATTTCTTTTTTTTTTGTTGTTTAAAAGGAGTGGTAGACAGTGTTGATACATCTCTGTTTATTCCTTTTGAGTGATATTTGTAGCCCAGTTTACTTTCTAAATGACTTGTTCAGTTCTTTTTGTGCCTATAATGTATATCGCACCATACCTTCTTCATTTCATTCATTGTCTGTTTTTGAATGATATGTGCATAAAATAGATGAATTATATACAATCAGATGCTTCAGTGTAAGTGTCCATAGTTGAAGCTGCAGCTAATTAGAGCTCATCAAAATATTTCCAGAAGACAGTTTGATTCACCGAACCCTGACCAGCTAAATCAACTCAGTATATTGAGTATTTTTAAATGTTTTCAATTACTCACTGAAACAAGAAAAATAAGATATTGTCTTGATTTCTTGCACATGCACACACACATTTCAGTGTGTTGTGTTTCTATGCTTTTTCTTGTTTAAATTTATCTTGAATAGCTTTTTCTCTATTTCTGATAAATATCATCACTTTTTGAACTTTTGGAAAAGAAGGAAAACATTAGATCTAGATCTTCGTATAAATCTAAATGACAATAGAAAGACAAAATGAGAAAAAAAATATGTGTTGTACATCTCTTTTGCTGTGATAACTTATCGTGTGCATTCACATACATTCACACAATGACTCTCAAGACTAAATTTGAATAAAATAAAAAGATATGGATTATGGTGATGATGAAGTGTGGGAGAGAAGTAATTGATAGTAAGTTCTCATGTGGAAATCATTTGCTTTCCTGGTAGGGAAAGTGGCTCTACTTTTAATTCTTATCTTAAGAAATTTACAGATTTGTATAGATTTTTTAAAAATGTTGTTGCTCTTCTCACAATTATTATAGTCAATGTCAGAGCTTGATGTATCTGTACTGACTGTAGACTGTAGTTGATGTTACGCTTCAGTGAGGTGACAACAGCAAAACCTGAATTTAGGTTGAGAGAAATTCAGAAGTGAATGATTTTCTCCTACTCTTTTGTTTTACCTCTCATTTACAAAAAGAGCTGGTTTCATAGTGACTCAAGGATGTATTACTAGTTATATTTGTTGTTACAGCAGTCGTGTCGACAGTTAGTAACTAGTCTCCTAGCAGATTTCAGGAAGTTTCAATATAAGTCTGCGTTATGTTTAAACAGAAAGTCAGTGCAGATGTTCTAAAGTTGTAAGTATTAGTGTATGGGCTCATGAATTAATTGAATGAGATTCTTAAGCTAATATCACAGCAGATATCAGGAAGTTGCATGTATCAATGAAAAATGTCTTGACCTGCCCCACTGTCAGGGTGAAGAACGAGCAATCAAACAGTTCATGTTCAAGTCCTGGCCAGACTACCAGACCATCCCCAATTCCATCAACCCTTTGCTGAGGCTCCACCGACTGGTCAACGAATGGTTGAAACAGAACAGCAAAGGGCCTGTCACAGTTCACTGCATGTAAGTTTGACACAATCTAAAAGAAATCATTTTATTAGGATAAAGAATGTGATAGGATACAAAGGAACAACAACAACAACAACAACACCAACAAAAGCAATTTTATAATTTTAAGTATTTAGACTATCACAGAAACTGATAATATTATTGCTAAGTTTTACAATAATTGCAGTTATTGTTATTAATTTGTAGTCTTTCTGATAATGATGATAATGACGATAGTGACAAACAGAGTTTGAAAATTGGGCCGGTTATATCAGTGTATTCAGTTATCGATGTCTGAGATTGTTGGTTGTTTCTTTATTGTATTAAATCAGGTACAGACTGATAGTCAGTGTTTTAAATTGTAAGACATTTCTTATAAAATGATGATGATAATGGTTATAATGTGGTGACTATTTTGTTCATACTTCAGCCTCTAACATTTTTTTGAATAATAGTCAAGAGGAGATTTCTGTAAATAACAAAGATGATGATTATAATGAGACGAAGAACCAAGGAGGCTAAAAATTTTGGCTAAGTGATTTTAAAATCTGCGATGTCAAGTTCTATATATTGTAGACAGTCATCTTAGATTTTATGGGATTTTTATAAAATTATGATGATGATGATGATGATGGTAGATGATATTTTCATCTATTTCACTTTGTTAATTCTTCATATTTATTGTTAACTTATTTATTGCAATGAGTTTGTCGGTGATTGACAGTCTATACCTTGAAATTTGAGAGACTTCTATATAATAATAATGCTGATAATGATGGTGAAGTGATGAGAGATTTTCCTTGACTTTTTCAGGAATGGTGCCAGTAAGAGTGGAGTGTTTGTTGCCATGAGCCTACTGTTGGAGAGACTGGAGTTGGACTATGAGGTGGACGTGTTCCAGACAGTCAAGCAGATCCGCATCAACCGGCCACAGTTCATTGAAAATTTGGTTAGTGTTTCTTACATTTACCAATAGTAATATTAGTAAATGAAGCCTCATTAATCAATTAATATGCTCTTTCAAACAAAGCTGTTATGAGCATAGTCATGAACTTAAACTTGACTCACTTTGCATATACATTGATCCTGTCAGTCAGATTGGAAGTTTTCAGAACAGACCAATAATATGGGTGAAAAGTCAGGACCAAGCAGGAAGTCAGTTAGTGACAGGAAAACAGGGGTTTCCATACATATATAAACAAGGAATCACATGCAATGGTGAGACAAATCAGCATCAATGATGTGGAAGAAGAACTAGGCTTGCTGAGATGAATATTTAACATTAGTCACATTAATTTAACCATGACATTGCTCAGTACTTTTATACAGTCATGTACCATTGTGTCATTTTACTCTTATCATCATATATGTGTTTTTGCCTTGTTGTTCCAAGGGTATGTAATGACCATAGAAGATTAATTCAATATAGCAAGAGGAAGGAATTTAACAGCAGGTTCTTCATCCTTGGATTTCAGTCAAAACAATTCTTCCATTTTTACTGCAAAATAGTGATGGTCGCAGCATTTCAGTATTTGTTTCACACATTGATCTACTAGTAGTCCAGGATACTGTGCATGATCTTTTAGACTTTCAGATATTATGAGAATATCTTTTCTTTTTCTTCTTCCACAGGAGCAGTATAAATTTTTGTATCAAATAGTGCAAGTATATATGGACCAGGAATACACAAGACAAGCTTAATAAGGAAAATACAACAACGATCATGTTCCATGGGGGAAACAAGTTCAGACTTCGTTTGTTTCTGTCACGCATCACAGTCTGTGGGCGGTATAAAGCATCTGAGGAGATTGCTGCAAAAAAAATCTCAAGTAGTTGATTAAATTTCATCATCTGGGCTTTTATATTCTAAGAGAGTGAAATCTGTGGGGAGTGTGGATAAATTACAGGTCAGCTGAATAGTTGCTGTTCTGTTTTGGTCATCTACAAATCTGCTCACAAGCTGGTCGTGACAAATGATACTTAGCTTGTTGAGTTTCTGTTTTTTTTTGTGCTTATTTTTTGTTTAGCATTGTTTTTTTCTATGTGTCTCTAAATGGGAGATCTACAGCAGGCTAGAAAAAAATGTGATTGTGCATTATTATTGAATGGAAATCTTCACTTCACAACACTTCACCCAACGGAACATCAAGTCGTTCCGATTTTCACTCTAGTACC
>JBCEWB010152629.1:14260-26145 GCA_039654565.1 Peronia peronii
TTATTGAATGGAAATCTTCACTTCACAACACTTCACCCAACGGAACATCAAGTCGTTCCGATTTTCACTCTAGTACCCAATTTCAGATTACTTAAGTAAATTGTTCTTGTTTTACTTTTGTCCGAGCATTCCAAATTTTCTGTCAAATTGTGTTTCTGATTCCTCTAGCTAGATGAACAATAATGCAAAAATTGTCATGTACATATGTAAATAAATACTTTCTCATCATTTGCAACTTTGCTGGATGAAATTTCAGTGGTAAATTTTGGCAGGGTTGCTGTAGGCAAATTGATGAATACTTGGTTTCATGGTGCACTGAAAGGCAGAACTTTGTGACAAAATGTATACAAGTATTGACATTTCATATTGTGTTGTGACTTATAAGACAGACTGTGTTCAACTGATTACTATGTGAAAAATGCTTTGCTGGTCATTCAATAACCATTTCCTTCTCATCGATAATTTTGCTAATAAACTCATGGTCATTGTTTCTGTTTAGTCTGGTTCCATTTTTATCATGTTTTTGGGTATTTTTTTCCATTTTAACCGGTTTATTCTTGGAATTTTATTGCAGATGCTCAGTTTTAACATTTTTTAACAGTGTGTTTTTTTCTTTAGTGAAGCACATTTGGCAAATTAACATTCCTGTCAGCTTTGAAATCATTCCATTTTGAACATGCATGAATTTTACCACTGCCATTTAAAACTGAAATCTAAGATTAAGTATACATATTGAAATCAGGGTTTCTTCAGAATGAGTTACCAAGATTTGAATTTTTACTTTAATGCTCATTGTCAACAAAAGAGACTTTCTTTAGCTGTTATCTTGAAATTGACACAGATACTATTTGGGTAATGTAATGTATGTCAAGATGATTTAGCAATTCATATCATATTTGTGGTTTTAACATCACTTAATTTCACATCATAATGAATATCATTGAAGATTTTAAGAGGTGAAGTTTTAATGATGCACCTGGGGCTGAAATGTTAAAGTAATAAGAATTCAATAAAAGAAAAAGAACCTGACTACTTTGGATATGTGAAAATCCATTCAATTTCAAAACAGATCTATTACATATAGATCATGTTGCCTAAGGCTTGTTTTAAGAGTATGCGTTCTTTCAGATTATGTTATTTAATATTTTCACTTTGAATTCCATTTCTGTTTGCTCATTTAGGTTAGAAGTTGGCAAAACGTTAAAAATCTGTGATTTATTGGTTTTGAATGGGATAAAAGCCTGTATGTTTTTGGTTTTCCTTTATCCAAAATCGACTGAAAGGCAGGTATTAACTGACCTGTGATCTATTGAATGAAAATATTTGATTTTTTTTTTTAGAGTGGAATTGTTCTCTGTGCTCAGTATCAGCAAATATGCAGCTACAACTTTGAAAACTGGTGGTTATTTTTTGCATTGACTTGTATAATGTTTGAAATGCCTTGAATGAGCTGGTCTTATTTTTGCTTCCTGACATCATTTGCCAGCATGGACAGAGGCTTGAACTGAACATAATTGTGTGTGAATTTTTTTTTTTTTTGGTCATGTAGTTTAAAATTCCAAGCAAACCAGATGTTAAAAAAGAGAGACGAATGACATGAAATGCTCTTAAGTCTGAAGTTTGAAAATGTTGATCAAAATATGTCTTTATTCTTTCATTACTGTGTTGAGAATGCTTAATGGCTTCATTCTCATCTGAACTCTGTTGAGCAGTTGTGTTAGCCTCGGTGGTGGTTTCTTCTACCCAGTTTTTGCCTTAAAGTTGTCAGTCCAGTGATTTGTTCAAACTGTTTTTTTCAACTTTGTCTAGATTTTTTGGTCACTTTGAAGCTAGACTGTGATCTGAAAAGCCTGATCTGTGAAAATGCAGAACAGGGTAGAACTTTATAAACACAGCACTCCCATGGAATCTCTGAAAGACAAGGCTAATTAGGGACTAAGTGTGATGTGCAAAGGGAAGACACCCTATAGTTAGTAGATGAATACATGAACTGGACCCAGCCCCATTTTAACCCTCACCTCAACCCTACAGTGACTCAGTCTGTTTTCTTCCAAAAGACGAGGCCTGTATTTTGTGTATGAATGTTTCAGATCATGTGTGGTGCAAATCTATTGTCAAACAAACATTAATTTGAAAGTGTTGAATAGATCATGTGGCAAGCAGATAAAAATATGAATATCAGTAAACCTGAGACTATTCTAGGATTGTTATTGCAGTCACAATAATTTTCTCCCATATTACAGAATTTAAGCAGTTAGAATATTACAACAAATAAAGTATGAGGTGAACCTGACAGTTATGTGAAAAGTGTTCTTATTTTTAAAGTGGGGACATGAAATTTCATGGTAACAATGTCAATATTTTCCAGTGTAATTATTTCTTAATGCATTCACAGTCACCGAAAATTTGGACTTGTTTTATTTTGTTGAATGAAAAAATGTGTTACGATTTTGCTGTTTGCTCCTGAGCTAATAAGATTAACAAATAAATCTCTGTGAAATGGAAGCAGATCCTTCTATGAAGTACATGTGCTGATCAAATGTGGATTCAGGTTAGGTTTTGTCACTTGTCTCCTCTTTGTCATGCATGTGTAGTTCAGTTGCCATCAGAGCTGAGCCACATGAAAATCCTGTCTTGCTCAGACTAGAATTCATGCTGGTTAATTAATTTTTGTAGAGAATTTTAAACTTCAGTTAATTTTGGTATATTGTATAGGACTACATGATTTCCATTCCAGTGGAGTATTTTAAGGTATTTCATTGTAAAAATTTTAAGAAATATTATTTATTATGATGTTCTTTTCAACCCAAGTACACATCAGAAAGATATGTAAATGACTTTGAATTTCTTGATGATGACACACTTTATATATAATACATGTATAATGAAATTTCATAATTCTGACTCATCATGTGTGGTGGAACATAGCAACAAACTCATGAAGACTAATAGGCCCCTAAAATTTTTACTTAAAACTTAGGATGTCAAACATACATTATTGATGGTGACTGATGAATGCTCTTCTGTGTATACTTTACTTGTGGCTTGAAAGTTTATTCTTGTATTCTCCAAATTAACATACAGTGGAACTCTGATATTAAGAAATCGAAGGGACCAGGATTTTATTTGGTAATATCAGAATTTCTTAATATCCACAATAAAATGGGAAGGGGAGGGGGGGGGGCAATACATCGACCCATCGTTGCTATTAATTATTTCCCCTGATAAGCGTCCCCTTACAAAGCCTGTGCATGCATTGTGCACAGAAAAATGTCTAACAATAACATTTTTTTTTTAAACAATGAAATATTGAAACTGGTAGGCTACTGAACAATGTATATGTTTTGTTCTGTGCTGAAAACTGCAGTAATGTGCTGCAGTGTGTAGGGTAAGCAATAAACACAGTTTAATTGACGGCCACTTCCAGACCATTGTCTGTGCATGTTAGATCTACGATATCACAGAACGATATTCCTTAACACAGTAAAAATTAATCCTTGTTTCTCCCACCCGGCACCCCTTGTCCAAACCATTTTACTCCACCTGCATGGACAGAGAAACACCTCCCCCACCCCAGGTTGTTTTTCCTGGGCCTAGCCTATTGCATAAGTATCATGTAAGCGTTGTCTCGCCTTTAACCATCAGTGTGTAACTGAAGCTGGCCGGCATTGTTTGTTGAACAAACAAAGAGCTGGTCGTGTGCGGTTTAGCCATCTTTGGCATGCCACCATGTGATTCTACTCGTCACTTCTGGGAAAATTATTTCTTTATAAGCGAGATTGGGAGGAGTGGCATTTCGCAGGTTAAGAGATTTTATTAGAAGAAAGAATGAAGAAATAAAACAGTACTGCATATTCTTTTCTTTATTACCGAAATTTCACAACATTCGATTTTGTAATATCAGAGTTCTGCTGTATGAGACCTTATGATTCCAGGACCCTGCTTTGTACATAGCAGATGAAGATAGCTGCAAGCAAAAATCCAAATAACTCGACTGTTAGATTATTATAATGAATCATATTTACAAATATAGAACCTATTTAATAAATGATTATATATGTTTTCACATAAATATATATTTATTGCTTGTTTTCTGTTGCTCTGTGGAATGGCATTTAGTGACTTAAATGGGTGAGAAGGGGAGGGAGAGATCCAGAAAATGATTTATACGATAATCAAGTTTGGCATTTTTAACACACACATGTATATAATGTATATGATTTGAAGTTGGTATGTCAGAATAATTAGTAGAAGCAATGAAAAAAAAAAATATTGATATGTTGCGATGGAATGAGGTGCCATATTGAATTTTTTAATCTTGATCAAGTACTATTTTCAAAAGCAGATAATAATGCAGATTTTCAGCAAATTTGTTTCAAATTTGATACACAAATATTATGTGTTGGTTTGCACTTTTCTACAGTAGACAATGAAGCCCTCAGAATGTAAGTATCTAAGCCACATTTTGAGTCACAGGTTGAGAATGTCCAAATAAAAAAAAAAAAAGAACAAAAATCAGTGAAAGATTAATAATCAAAATTTTTGGATTCTCTCAAAACAGACTTGAGTATTTTTCATCCTCAGGTCATCATTTGCTCATTTTGAAAATTGCATGCAGCTAAAAAGACACAACTCTCTCATTTTGTTACAAAACAGAGTGGATTTTTTTTTTATATATAACTACAAAACATATTGTAAAATGCATGCACTTTTTTGTTTTAGAGATAATTTCAGTGAAATCTCTCAAAATACATGTATAGTTGATCTTTAACAAAATACCTATCAAATAAAACTGTAGAGGAGACTGACATTTGAAATTATTACATATATAAATATGTCTTGCGCCCAGGTTAAATGAGTTGGAAGTCGTGCCTGGTGATCTTGAATTACAGCCATTTTTAAATATTTTAAGACTCAGATGCCAAAATTTATACCAAAATTTGTATTTTTTTCAGGTTAAAAAAGGTTAAATTTTCATTTTGTGAAAAAAAAAAGGAAAGATATATGGTACCTGAGTCGGAAAATAGTTAGAAACGGCCGTGGCTCGAAATCACCCGGCACAACTTCCGACTCATTTGCTTTGGATGCAAGACATATATTTCAATCATGGGTCTTAAAAGTGAAAAAAAGTTCAATTGGCATGCTTGGGGCAATGGAAGATTTCTCATTTATTTGACAGAACAGGAGCGTTCTGAATCTCTGATTTTTTACATCAACTTAGATAGCTGTGAAGAACTCACAATCTCAGGCTATTTTGACCATCAAAAATTAGTTTTCTATATTTATATGCCTGCTTCAGTATTTAAAAACCAGTTCCCACCTGAAACTTACTTTTTATATGTCTATATAAATAAATATATACACAATATATTTTGACATTGATGAGGTTGGGCATGAATGCAGGACAGTGGGAAGGAATGATCTGGAGATACATATATACATTGTAGTGTTTTTCGGTCTTTCAAACTTGCACTGATTTTGTATTGCTGATAGCTTTTGTGGGTAATTTACTCTTACAGCTGTCACTTACTAAGAGATACATGTACAGCAGGTACTTGGTGGGCCCTGCTAAAAGATGAGAGCAAGAAATACAACATGTGTGCCCCGCATCAGGATAGCCATCTACAGGAGCTGAAAGGTGCAGCACACCTTACTCTGTGTCCCTCACCATTTCCCCCACCCTCCAAGAAGTGCTATGGCATAGTGTATGGCCATGTATACAGGTGGAGTGCATGAGATGCAATAGTTTGTCACCTGTGAAAATCCCACTTTACCTCTGTTCACATCTTTGAAACCAGTTGACCTTACTTGTTTTTCAACAGATAGTTATAACATCAGTTAAGAAGTGGCTGCTTACATAATAAGGATATGAATATAGTATTTAGATCGGCTCTCACTTCCCATGCTTTCTTTCTTTGTATTTTAGCCCTTTTTTTTTCCTTCTATTCCTTTCCTTCTGTCATTTACTGTGCACTATGGCCTTTGCATTTTCCTATATGGATAACCCTTTTAACCGGTGGATGTTCTGATTGAAATGAGATGATGTAGAGTTGTTTGGCAGAACCTTTAGTTCATAATAAGTTCTGGAATATGTAAATTTAAGTGAAAGGCTCAGTCACATGGAAAAAAAAAAATGGTTTCTCTGCAGACTGGGTCTTTATTCAGTGAACGCATAGATGGAGACTATTGTCAACTGTAGCAGAGAGCAAAATTGGTTGAATTACTTATTCAGTGACTCTTTCATCTATTCTTGCAGGTGATCAGTTTAGTTCGCAACTTGTACAATATAAAGTTATATGGTTTGGCACAGTGACAAGTCTTATCAGATGTTCCGACAGTAATTTATGATATCATTCCAGATATGTTCTCTGATAGAAAGTAGACACCTTGTGTTATTTGTTGTGCTTCAGGATCAGTGAGATCAGTAGTTGGTTCCTGTTTCAGTAGTTGATCTTGAGGTTATATTTTGATATGCAGTGTGACCATTGTTCTTGTTACTGATGTCTTATAACCAGCAAATATCAGTGCATCCTCAGTTTTCAGAGCAACAGCTAGGAGTAAATTTGTCCTAATCTTGTTGTATATGTATATACATTTGCATTTGTTTGTATGTGGTGACAAGACAATGAAATTTGCCAATGCAGCACCGAAATAGATCTTTAGAGCCCTCCATGAAAACGAAAATTTTACTTAAGTATTGCCAATTATTTTATAGGCTGGAAAATGCAACTCACAGTTATCATTTATTTTGAAATCTATTTTCTCAATGCAAATGAAATCTATGTTTTGCAATTGATTTAAATCGTGTATTTCTGATCTCCTAAATTTGCTTCTGTGATTTTGAACAGTTTTCAGAGAGATGCAACTTTTTTTTTCATGGTCCAAATTTGTCTAATAATAGTGTACAAATTTTCCATTGCACAAGTGGGTTCACAATGAAATTTAACAGAAAAAATATTTGATTTTTTGAAGTGAGAATGTGCAGCACATGAAGAACTCAGTAATAAGCAAATGTGTGATGTGTCATTTTCATTGTTGTAGTAAGGACAACTTAATTCTGGGGCAACGATATGTAGAGATTCTGCTTTGATAGATTTCATTGCAATTCGTTGAAAATGATGAATGCAAAATATATTCCTACCCATTTGCTTAGTGGTGTAACAATATCTATAATGTGCTTCAGTCTGTAACTCTACCAAAATCTCTGTAATCAAGCTTTATGATTTTCATTTTCTTGACTCTTCTTTCTGACATGAATTACTTTGGATGTAGTATGTGGAACTTTTTTCTCATATACATGTAGTTGGTATGTGAATGCATTAGACATGTCTGTTCCTTTCAACAATTGCCATGTGCTGGATCAACTTTGTGCCTTGATCAATTTGGATTTGCTAGATTGTTTCTACTCTTATGTTTCATCCTAGTAAATGTAAACATTTTTTTACCGTCTCCTTGTACATCTCCACCAGTTGTTTCTGTTCCTTTTTGATTTAATGAGTGAAATTTTCCCTTTTTTTAAAAAGAAAATAGACAGCATACAGCATTTTTTGTTTGAAAGCAGAGATCTAATGATAAACTGAGTGTCTTTGAATGATTTCTCACACACATCAGTAACATTTTGGAAGAGAACAAACAATTTCAAATGTCTAATCTTAGAATAATCTCAGAATTGTGCATTTTTTCTGTAATACAATCTAGAAACACGGTTGTTTGTTTTAGATACATGTGTGTTTTACTTGACATTTGTTGTGTAACTGCCTATCATTCATTTGCTTTAAGTATGGATGAAACTAAAATTATGTGATAAAATATGTCTGACATTGATTTGTATACTGACAACAAGAAATTGTGAGATTATTGACTCTAGCCTATCAGTAGAAATCATTATCTTTTATATCATATTCCATGGCATATACATCTCTATCTCAGACACCTTCACTAATATTTTCATGCTTTTGATGCTTTTGACTGCGAGTCTTATGACTATAACCTATGATATTTGTGTATACTTTAACATGAAATAAAATTTACAATGGCTTTGATTAAACAATGGCTTGTTTTCTGTGATGAAGAATTAGGAAATAAGTTGTAAGTGCTGGAATTTGGGAAAGCAAATTTTTTTCTGGTATATTTATAATTTACATCATCCAATGACATCTCTTTTTTTTCTCAACCTTTTCATTTCTCATATGTTGTAAATCCCATATTCCAAAAGTAGATGGCCATACTGCGCAACATTCCAGACCAAGTCTTAGTATTGACTGATTAATACACTGTGTCTACTTTATGTGTGCTCTGACTTTTCACTTCTTCAGTAGCAAATTGCATGTATCTCACTGGACTAGGATCATTTTCCACAATGTGAATCAGGAACTCCCAAGCGTTTTACTCTTTCTCTTGAAAAAAGAATCGCACTCAACACAATTCATGCAGACCAGATTTTCATTGTGATGGCATTGAACCTCCCCGCAGATGATTATAGAAGGAAACCAAATATACCCCAGATAACTTATCAAAAGTAAGTTTGTCTCCACAATCTGCTTGCCCTGACCCCACAAACCTCTCACCCTGAGCCCACAAACTACATGCTCTGATCCCACAAACTGCTTACCCTGACCTCACAAACTGCTCATCCTGACCCCCATAAACTGCTCACCATCGCCTCACAAACTGCTTATCCTGACCCCGCAAACTGCTCACTGTGACCCCACAAACTGCTCATTGTGATCCCTTAAACTGCTCATCCTGACCTCACAAACTGCTCATCCTAACCCTACAAACTACTCATTCTGATCCCACAAACTGCTCGCCCTGAGCCCACAAACTACTCATCCTGACCCCACAAACTGCTCGCCATGACCAACAATCAAAGTCAGCCACATTCTGTTGCCAATAATCACTTCAAGTTATGGAGTGGCAAAATCATCCTTATTTGCTGATTCATCTGTTTCATGTTCAGGAAGTTATGGAGTGGCAAAATCATCCTTATTTGCTGATTCATCTGTTTCATGTTCATTGTTCATTAGCTTAATCCAGAAATTTAAACCCCACTTTATTTAAAAATACTTATATATCCATATTCTTTTCTTTGCTGATTTATGAATGAAACATCAATACAACATGTTGCTTTTTTCCCTTCTAATAAATCTTTATTTGTGTGGAATAACTCGTGTCATATTAAACAAAAACATGAAATCTGCATCAAAACATTTTTGCACATGAAAACACAGGCCCATATCAATTTGTACATACAAAATTCAAAATTAAAAAAAAAAAAAAAAAAAAGAAGCAAAATGATGCATTCAGTTCAGCCAAAACTTGCATTTCATTTCCATGCATGATCTATTATGAAATATTTTGCTGTATGACTTCATGTTGCAAGACAAGGATCTTTTCTCTTTGACATACATTTCATAATTATTCATATCATCCAACTATTATAGGGATACTAATTTTCATTGCACAATGAATCTTTACCATATCTGGCACATGACTATCCCATGTTCTTCTACAAGAACAAAGGCTAATTAATCTACTAAGTTTCTTGCTTAAATTTGATATCCTGCAAACTGGCTAGGATGACTAAGTCATTAAAAAAAACTCTGCTTATTCTCATAGTATACATCATCTTGGTTGATAACCTATTATTATTCTCACCTTTCATGTCAGAGTTGATCTTCAAACACAACTTGATCCACAACATGTTGATCAGATTGATTTCAGTGTGGAAACTAAACAGATGTGTTTCATAAATCTTAGCATTATGTCCATGAACTTTATGATTCTGGTTCTTAGCTAACAGTAACAGATTTGTCTTATCCCCAGAAGACATTGCACTAAATACCTTACGCTGCCTGGAATAATTATGAAGGTTATGGAAGACATTGACAGAGAATTAAATGAATTTGCAGTACTGTGTGGGTGAAATAGCAAGTTGATCAAACTAAATTTATATCATTGCTTCTCACATCATAAGCATAACTCTTTCTTTTCTTGTTTTACAAGTGCCAGGGACCTGATATGTTGAAAGAGTTGCTCATTATTGTTTGTATCTGAATTATTTTTCAAAGAACATATAATACAGTAACAAGATACTTGTCACAGACATTATGGCCACTTACACCTGCACCGTCAGTTCTTGTGCATGGATGAATATCACTGTAGAAATTAATGAACTGAAGTTTTCTCCAATCAGAATAAGATCAATGTAATGTTTGTCTGTCCAAATATCTCAGCATGATTCTAGATTCTTGCATCCTGTTGCCAAAGACACTACTGACAATCTAAGAATCTGCTCTGCCTGGAATCTGATGCCTGCCACTAGTGGCTGCACAACAGTACATGAACATTTATATGGATCAAATTCATCCATTCAATCTTTCTCCAGAACTTCTTAACAACAGCATTCTTTATGATAATCTACTGCTATCTGGCTAGTTATGAGGAAACTAGGAATCTCCTTTGTACTTCTAGTCTGCCATGTGATACCCTCTGCATTGCCACAAAATCCATATCATATAAGCCACAGTGTCCTTCTGTTTGTCACATATCTCAGTGCCCATAAATATTTCAGAGGCTATCACTGAATCTGATATCTGAATTAATGTCCATGTAATACTGAATAAACTGTAATAAAATATAAAAATGACAAGAACAAAGATAAAAAAAAATAGTTCTAAAACATGTCAGAAATGAATGAAATCAGGAAATAACAGCAGAGTCATTTAGGAACAACAACAGCACACCATTGTAAAATAGCCAAATTCATTTATACCTAATATTCTTTGAATATAAAGGGGCAAAACAGAAAATGAACGATTTCAGTGAGAAGTAACTGCTAAGTCAGCTAGTGGCTCTCTGTGGTATTCCCGCTTCAATGCAGCCATTTGCTCTTTCACTCTACAAGCTTATGAATACATTGCTGGCAGAACATAAGTAAACATTTCTTTTTGCAACATATATTTAAACATGAAACTCACAAAAAAACATGGGTTCAGTCCATTTTTTACAGTTTTGAGATGATCAACATTTTTTATTTTCAAAGTAACTGCATTTTTTTCTCCAGCTTTTTTAATGCACATATGAAGTTCTCAAGCTTTATTACTCATACTCCAAGTTGTAGAAATCGGTCTGAAATACTGATTGCATAATACTAATTTAAAACTTAGATGAAATAATCTGTTTATATGATGATGAAAACAAATATTTTGTTGTTTCTTGTTTTTTTTATGGTCTTTCATAACTTAAACTTTGATGATAAGCTTAGTAAAGTGGTTTTGATGGCCCAGTATTGAGGTTTTGGTTTTGAGTTTTAAAGATCCAATGAATGAATCCTGTTAGTGTTAGATCTGGATGTTTGTGAGGTGTTCAGTCTTTATGAATGTATTACGAGGTCCTCTGCAGTGAGCTGAGACATGTAAAAAACACATGTAGTAGTTATTTTACATACAATATCAGTTACTTAGCTACTGTTGTGTGCAGATTATGTAATAAGAGTGATTTATTTCACAGCAGGATGGATAGGGATTTTTCCTTAGCAGTGTTAATTAGCAGAATATAATAGTTTTTGTATTTTTCAAAAACTGTTCAGGGGGCTCGCGGGTAGAAAATCATCAATTTGGGTCAAAAATGACATGTTTTCATTTATTCTTAAAAGATGCTACAATCATTGTACAATTGGAAAATATACTGTTTATATTGAAGAAACATCTGTAAATGGTGAAAATACGGTTTGGAAGTACTCTACCCTCCTTAAAAATTTTTAAGCTTCATGTTTTTAAAATTACTTTTTTCTGACAAATACGAAACTATTTTCTTAAACTTTTTCTTATTATTGCACTTACAGCCTTGAAATTTGACACACTTTACCTCCATTCATACACACA
>JBCEWB010152630.1:0-10648 GCA_039654565.1 Peronia peronii
CCGAGGAATGGAGATAGTTCTCAGCATGAGTCCAGTTCTTCACAGTGCTCATCAAAAGCTGAAAAGAGTATTTTAGCAGAATGTTTTAAAAAACATGCATGACTTGGATCAGGACATACATCTACACAATGTTGGCAGATGTGGACATTAAATCCCCTTTTTCGAGACACAATAAAAATTTACAAGAATAATAATGAGATATTTGTGCACTGTTTTTGACCCCTCCCCTCCTCCCGCCCCCCTCCCCTCCCCCCCCCCTCCCCCCCACAAAAAAAATCCTCAGGATAAGCCGATTTTTTTAGCCTGAACCAAAGCCACATCCTATTTCCACGGATAGATTAATTTTTATACTTTAACTTTCATGCTCATTCAAAAGATGATCTCATTATTCTTAGCACCCTGACTTCAGGATCTGAACTGTCTCGTGCAGCTGATCAAATGCATGTTCTCTCAGCTTCGAAATTCCTTTAAATACTGATGAATTTTTGAACGAAACCAGTATTGAAAATTCGAATGCTGCTTTCCCTTTTTTTAACCAGACTCTTGGAATTATTTCTGATACTCTTTGTTTATGATGTGACTAATCATCAATCCCCATCAGAAATTCTAAATATGTGTGCATGTTCTGCTCATTTCATTCTTGTTTTGTTTTGTTTTTGTTTGCATAACTTCTCATTTTTCTTCTCCTTCCATTCCCTCACGCTTAGTGCCTTGCTGAAATCCAATTTAATAAACTTTCGAAGTCTTTTATTTTTCTTTTGGACTTCGGCAAGGAATTCGTCCCACAAGAGAGTGTGAATCGACATTGTTCTCTCATCTCTTCTGCGTATGTCACTTTGTATCTGTTCTCTTCCGCATTCCCTCCCTTCCCCTTCCTCTCTCACTGTCTTTCTTTCTTTCTCTCTTTGTATGATTTCTTTCCTCTCTGTGCCTTTGTCTTCCTTCCACAGACTGTCTTTGTCTCTCTTCATATGTCTGTTTGTATATCTATTTGTATCTGCCTCTTTCTTGTATTATCTCTGTCTCTGTCTATCGATCTGTTAATCTCAGTTACACAGTTCATGGTTTTGATTGTCTCAGCTGTTCAAATTAAATGCTGTCTCGGGAATTTGACCGAAATTTTGACTTGTATTAAATATGTACATGTCCACCATAAGCTAACATGCTGTGGAACGATAAAATCATGAGCGAAAGATCTTCCTAGTTACCAGACCGGACATTTAGAATGCCATGCAAGAAGAGTAATAAGTTTAGATCCCTCATAACAAACCATTTTTACGGTTAACCAGATTTATTTATTTATTTGTTAAGCACATATAAAGCCGGAAAAAAAATCACCTGTGTATCTTTTATCTGAAACATGCGCAAGACAAAACAAAAGCATACAAAAGAAAAAAAAATCTGGAGAAAAAAAATTGAAAAAAGAAATCAAGATAAGAAGGAGGGATTTTCATGATATGGTGAATTTTTCAGAATTTTTCATTCTAGTATGTTTCAAAAAAAGAGCACAAAAGTGATTAAAAAAAATTTTTTTTTGTGTTTTCTATAGAATGTCTGTTTAATGTCATGTCATTTGTCTGGCAAAGACAAGGAACCTGGCTAATAGAAGAAATGAGTCTCCTTGTATGCTCCTTTGAAGGTTTCCAACTACTTCATTTCGAGAGAGGAGTTCCAAAGCTGCCTCGGAACTTGAGTCGTTGATTTTGATATTCATACTGGTTTGAGGACATGAAATGAAAACACCTTACTGGCCCTCATTATGGAATCTGAGACTCAATGAAATCGTCCCTTCAGTGAACAGGTGTCACATGTTCACTGAATGCAAAATCGAGTGAAGATTAGTTGATCATTTTTGCTTTAAAACTGCATTTTCTGTTTTTTCATGTGGCGTTACTGAATGTAGTCTACCAAATCTTCACTTTGCATCTCTGCCGTCTTATGACAAACAAACGTACATGCAGAAAATGAAATTTTACAGGAGAGGCAAAAAACTGAAAATGTGTGTGTGTACCACAAGAACAATATTTGGGTCACTCTGACAATTTTATGTCAACTATCATTGCTGGGTCTAACTTTTGTGTGATTGGCTACGAAAATGAGTGATTGATTCTGAAGTTATTGATTAAAATGTGTTTTGTCACAAGATTATCGATCAGTTATCTTATCAAAGCTTATGATAAAAAAAACGCATATGCCATATACGTTTTTTTATTTTCTATTTGATCTCAATACTTATCACAGAAAAACGTATATGGCTTTATGTGTTTTTTTGTCATCAGACTTCACATGTCATGGTGAAAGCTTGTTAAATGTTTCACATATGCGTTGGTTTGAAGAAATAAGTTTTAAAAAATTGTTTAAATATTACAACTTCATGCAACAATAATGAAACAAACAGTTATTTTTTTTAAACTACCCGATTGTGTATTAAAATTGTAATAGAACACATCATTACAAAACCAGTTTGGTTTGGTTTTAAAAATAACAAAAATCAAACTAAAATTACCAAAACAAGATTACTGTTTCTTACTAACGTTTCAAATGTAAAATACACCATGAATTATGTTGAAAATATGGTATTAGGTAAAGAGGCAGACATGGACACGTTTTTTTTTTTCAGACAGAGAGAGAGAGAGAGAGAGAGAGAGAGAGAGAGACAGAGAAGACTATCTTGTTTAATCTTAACGTTAACAGAAACTAAAAATCAACGTAGAGGATGCATTTGCCTTCAAACATTCAATTAACTCTATGCACACAGCCAAAATAATGGTGTTAGCTAAAATCTGAGGATGCACTGATCCTCAACTAGGTATGAAAATGGACATACAACTGGGGTGATAAAATGTCCCAAGATAAGTGGGCAGTGACACTCAATTATTATTTTATATTCTCGTTCAGTTGTTATGCATTTTATTCATGACATATAATAAACATAATATACAATACTTGAAAGAGTTGTTGCTTGTAGCACATTGTAGTTTTATTTAAGGCCATCCAGCTATTGTTATTGTCATGTGCTTTACCGCTATCTTCCTTACCCTTGTTTGTGCTGAAGCAACATCATTGTCAGTAACTGTTTTTCTTGGCTTCAGTGCAGTTAGTTCAGATAACGATAAATTCTATCTCGTTGTCTTTGTTGTTGTTTTCTCAGGGCAAAAGAGGCAGACGAGGCAGGAAAGGACCGCGCGGTGACAAAGGAGATCCGGTATGGTATACAAAATATAGAGAGCAATATTTAGAATTGTGGTCGTCATTTATCGTCTTTGTTGTCTTTTTTTTTTCTTTTCTGTCGTCTTTTATTGTTATAGTTGTTTTCGTTGTTTTGTCATCGTATACTTTGTTGTCGGAAATTGTATATGCATTTATTATATGTCTGCGCGTGTGTTTAGGCTAGTTAATGGTCCATTTGATAGACTAACAGATGGTCCTATTTACCAAAGAAAGGTGTGAAGAGTAGAAAGGCTCCAGAGCTAGCTAAGCTGATGCTCACTCTCTCGCCAGGGAAGGAGAGGGAGAAGAGGCTGGAAGGGAGACAAGGGCGATCCGGTAGGTGAACATTAGGTCTTCGCACAGTTTTTATCTTGCTATGGCTTGTTACGAAAGCGCATCTATTCTCTCTCGATAAAGTGTTCTGCATGTGGCGTTCTCTCCCGCGTTAGGATCCTTAATGGAGAACTTTGGGGAGACCGAGTGGGATCTTTTGCAACCTTGATTCTCTGCCTATTCTAATTTTGTATGAAACAAAGTTCAATCAGTTATAGTCAAACACGAGCAGTGATTAAGTAATTAATTTCATTCCTGTTGAAACTTTATGATGCCGTGATTGATACGGCATCCATGTCTTAAATGTAATAAATTACCCTCATCTGAGAAGAACTTTCTTTATTTTGATACGAGTTATGAAAAATGTCTTTGAAGGTATCAGACATACTTTTTTGGAGTTTCCTAAAGAATGGGATTCCGAAGTGGGGGAAGTGGGCATGATAACAAAAGAAATCTGAACTTTTCCCAAAAATGTAGGCTCAAACATGAAAGTAAAGAATTTCACATTCTAGTTCATTTTTTTTGTCTGTGTGTGTCTTATTTCTGTTTTCTCAGTTTTATACCTCTACCAATGACACTTGGAGGCATAGTCATTATCTCTTCTGTCCTTTGATTGAACATGCATGCAAAATACTTTATCTTGAATTGATGCACTTCATCAATGCCGAATGGGATGTTTATTCATTTATTTATTTTTTTGCTCCATTAAAAAAAAAACTATCCAAGAAGTCACGATGCTGCGCTGTCAGTGCTTTTAGTGCATTTTTAATAGATTATCGAAACAGATTCAGTAGCTGAAAATCTTTATTCATATCAGTACCAAAATACCGGACTTACTTGATTTTTACAAAGTTTTTTTTTTTCACAGATTATCGTATCGCTTTCCTATTTTATCGCCTTTTTGTCTCCCTCCCCTCTTCACCTCTTCTCCATCTTATTCAATTTTGTGCCATTTACAAGTTTAATGTCTTCACGCTGTTATATAATCTGATGTTTTCACACTGTTCAAATATTAATCTTTTGAGCACGCAAGCTTAAATACATCCGGGATACATCTGGAGACACATGGCTAATCTGTCGACTTAACGAAAATCCAAAATCTTGTAATGATCCAGCTTCGGCTATATCCGTTCAGTGGCTTTAAGAACCAATAAGATGATGCTTGTAAAGCGAATTGTCAAGCTGATACGTAGATACGTCTCCAGGGTTTTCATGCAGGGCAAATATTTACGATATTCCATGCGAAGCTGACAACTGTTCATGATTCATGCTTATGTTTATTTCACTTCTCTCTCTCTCTTTCTCTCTCTCTCCTGTTCAAGGTGTCTATCTGTCTATTGAATGAATCTCATCATTTATGATGAAAGAACCGGTTAGATAATCAGATATGAGCATCCTTAACCCAAGACAATATCCGAATTTTAGAATTTGCCTCTTTGGATGACTTACCCTAGCCTTAAAAAGATTCTCCAAGACCACATTGAATTGGGCCACCCTTACTGGTTAAGCACATATACATTAATGTTGAAGCCATGGTATGTTTAAGAAAAATCATCATGTAGTCTGTATCCTTCGTTTTGCTATTCCATTTGCAATATTAAACCTGTGCATCATGGTTAATTTTAATGGAATCGTCAACACTTTCATAAACATAATAATTTGATTGTATAATGCAGTGTGATACGCTGTTTGCTGAGGATGCCCGTAATTATAAAGCATAACATTGACTGAGCATAACAGAGTGTGGCACAAGATTGGATTATCATGCCCATACTCAAGAATGGCTTATCCAACGCTAAATATAACTTCGCTTTGTTGCAGTGTATACTTAAATGTACAGAATGATTAGTTTGCCATGCTTTTTCATAAAGCATCCAATGTCTTTGTTTCTTGAAAACAGCATGCAATTTAAATATTTCAGTACGAAACTGAACCGAAAGACATGAGAAGGCGATGCAAATAGTTTTTTCCATAGTTTTTGGTTTGTTTTCATTTGATTTGGTTCTTTTTCTTTCTTTCTTTTTTTTTTTTTTTTAAATTAATTGAATCTGGGAAAAAAAATTCCTTACTACCCGAGCTCTTGATTGCTAGCAGATTAAATGAAAGGTCTTTAATCTTTATATGCGAGACATACAAAATAGTCAATAGAGATCAATCTATACTTGTGTAATTAAGCTTTGCTGTAGCACAGCCAGGACCTTTAAATGATATGGGATAAGACAAGTTCAGAACATCAGGAAGTAATTTCTTTTTTCAGTAACAACTTTTATATACAGCCAGGCTTCGTTTCTCAATATTGTTTTGTTAAAGTTCTCTCACTAGCACTCTATGTCTCAGCATTCGTTTTGGCAGCTAAACTCCACAATAAAAAGCAGTGCTAGAACTCGTTTTCTATAACCTGAACCCATACGGACCCTTGAATGCCAATGCCTTACCAAATCGCTTTAGCTAATGAAAATTATATTCCATCAATAAGATCCCGTATTGATCAACATGCGGAGTCCAAAATTAAATACAGCCATGCCTGCTTTTTGTTTTCTGTTAATGCATTTGTGACATGAGCAATATATTATGTACATATATATTTATATTATAATCATCATCATGACAATGAGTCGAAATTGGCCCTGTATAACATCTGACTTTTTATATGGTCTTATCTTCTATCAGCCCATTTACCATTGCTGTGTTACTTTCATTGTCCATAACAACTCTTCATAACAACACTTACATTCACTCAAAATTTCAGCCCTGGTAAACTTTATTCCGCTGCATTCTCCTTCAGTTCTCTGTAATCCTCTTCCCACAGAGTCACACCCTGTAATTCATTTTAACTTTATGTTATTCATAATTTTACATGTCTTTCATTTAATATTCATCTTCTCCGAATCTATCTTGCTCTTTTTCTTCATTCCTCCCGTCCTCTCATATTTATCAGTCTTGTACATATTCTCAGTTCATTTCTCTCTACTCTCATCAGCCCAGTTCCTTTAGTAAACTCAATGCTTTCTCCCGTGCTTTCATCACCACCTTCAACCTTTGAGAACAGTCATCAACTGATGTTCGCACCGCTCATCATTCATGTCCTGATGGGACAGTTATTCACACAGCTTACATTGACTTATCTTTGCTGTGCCTCACAATAAATATTCACGCTCATCAAGGCCTGTTCTCATAACATCCGCTTTGCTTTGCCATTTTTGACCAACATCTGACCTTGAGTTTGACCGCTAACTGATCGCCTCAGGGTATACCCGGCTTGGATGCACCATGTCCGCTGGATGAAGAGGGACTTCCAATACCTGGATGTGGTTGGTTACCTTCTGATTCCGAGTCTGGCCCGCAGGTACACGGGCATGCGCATTGCATTATTAACCTTTTTTTCAATTAACCTTAATTCTTACCATGCGTATACCTCTCCAAGGCGAATTAGATTGAGCATATCCTCATTATTTCTCTCAACATTCAAACACAACTAAAATTTCAATTCATTTCTGTGTCCATGAAAAAATATTTTTCTTTCTTTCAGTATTCAGCTATTCCCACCTGTCAAACATCCTCTAATATTAAATGTAATAAATATTGTTAATGATTAATCAGTTCTTTTCAACCACCTTCTCTTTTTATTTTATTATATTAGATGTCAGATTAGTTAACGAAGACTCAACGACAGAAAAGTTCAGGCTTCCTTTTATGTCAGCCTCTATGAATAGTATTATTTTAAGCATTCATGTTACTTCAATCAGTTGATAAGAACAAAATTAATCTCCAGGTTTACTTTACCAAACCGTCCAAGGTCAGTTTATCTGCAAACCTATGCACGCATGCGTCTGTAAAATTACCTGCATGCATGGATCTCATCTTGAGCATCAGATAACATTCTATACCATTGTTATACCTCACAATAACTCCATTAAATTCGCCCCTCTAACCTCATCGAGTTCAACTACGTAACGATGATCGTATAACTTTTAGTCTTGGATCTCTCGGTTTATCTTCAACAAAAAGAGCTGTAATATAATTCATTGCGTTGTACAAACTCCGTATTATGTCTCTGTTGTTGTTTCTTTGTGTGTTTGTTTGTTACTTATTGTCCTGTCTGAATGCATTCATATTATATTAATCTCATACAAGTTACCAGCTTTCTTGAGCCTGACGGTGAGAAAGAACCCTCACAACAAACAGAAATGCTGGTCTGATTAAAAAGCATCAAGTTATTTGTCTTCTTCTCTGCCTGTGCTTGGAAATTCTATCCTTAATCTCAATTTCATGCCATGTTCTTTTGCAAATTCAGTGTCGTCTTTGAAGTTTATCAGCGTCATTTACTGTTTCTGATGTTCTTATCTAAAGGCAAAACTATCACGCTATTTCATATTTTTTCACACTGGTATTCGTGGATAGCTCGTTACACTAGAAAGGATGTTTACTAAGTGAACCATGAACGTTTCTATATTAAATCTAGGTATAAAGAATTCATTTGAATTTGGAGTTTCGAGCTTTCAGAATAAAGCTTCAGGTTGTCATAAGAATATCAAATAGCATACATGAACATCTGAGTCCGATCAAAAAGTATAATGTAAGCATTCTCGTCCATCTTTAAGATAATATAAATTGGTGCCATATTCCACCAACCCCATCAGTTTTGCCTTTAAAACTGCTGGTCTACTTTTCGATTGCCGATAAAAAATGTGTCTTCTCTCTCTGTCCTCCAATTCTCTTTGTCTTGCCTCTTTCGCACCTGGCATGCCCTTCTCTGTTATTGTCTCTCATGTGGTGTAGGGAGCCCCGGGTTTGGACGCCCCTTGCCCCCTGGGGCCGGACGGTTTTCCTACTCCTGGCTGTGGCGCCCGACCGGCCGTGGAGGCCATGTTTCTGACCAGACGCCGACCATGAGGATAACCAGTGTCATAATACTCGTATCTGCATCCCCTGATAACAGGTAACCAACCATCAGTGCTTGTGAACTAACCCGCTTACAAATAAAACAATACCATCACCTCTGTGTCAATGATAGCAAATATTATAGGCCAGGTAGAATGGCTTTGCACCTTATGGTTTCGTTTTTATAGATCTTGCAAATTTAGTCCCGTATCAGTTCCTTGGTTAAAGATACCATGAAAGATCAGCAGGCAGAGTGAATATCTTCTTTCATATATATGGGTATAGCTTTTTCATGTTGCTTGGATTACAAAAAAGGAATTGTTATGAGACTAAAACTGGGGCTTTTGTCAGTGTGGACCGAAAATGCTAAGTACAAAGGCATAAATTGCACAGATATCAACAGTATATGTACCAATATTACTGTAACTAGTTCGACAGAGCTTAGCATGGCATACAATACATTTCTGTCGTTCATGTATTTTGACAAAACGCTTCTCCTCGAAAATCCTCTTTCGAGAACACTGCGATTTAATTTCACAATCTCCCTTTTGGCACGTAAAGAACGAAATGCAGATTTTAGAGAATGAAGTGACACAGTAATGTTCTTTTGATATTGTGAAAAGTTATATTTGAATAGGAAGTTACTAAAAAGTTCATTAGACTTGACTTCATGTCTATCGATCTTTGATCGAACGACTAGGCTATACCTGCCATGGCAACTTCATCATTAGCAGTTCTAATTAGTTCGGCCGTCAGAGCCGCATCTGAGCACCATTCAGAGAGCTGCAAATCAAGAAACATCAATAATTATCTCGTCCTTTTCGCTCCTTTATTGAAATACTCGTGCTCTAATAAATGTTGTCAGTCATTCACAAAATGCAAGACACGTGTCAAGCAAGTCTTAAAGGAAAAACATCCTTGATTATCCCATAAAAAATATATACAGACGGACAGGCTGAGTTGAAGGGTGACAAATACGTGTGATTCAATCACTGATGTGGATTTTACTATCATCAGCATATTTTGTGCCTAGCATATAAGGCCCCCAAACATCTTTGCATTTTGGCTGCGTCAAAAATGCGGATTGCGTGTTTATCCTACATCAAAGGTAAATAACAGCTCTTCGATGTCACGCTGTGCTCAGCCTGTGATACTCACCGCTATGTTTGCCTTCAGCTCAGAATGAGATCCACTATTCAACAGAAGAGGATACAATTAAAAGATAAAAAATCCTGCAATGGTATCAGATTTTCAGATGCCTATACAATGGTATTTGTGACTGTTTTAAACCCCATGGTTAACAATATTGACATGCCCCAGTACGCTGGTACCGTGCCCCCCCCCAAAAAATGTCTAGCGAACAATCCGGGTCGTAGTAAATCTTTAGTAGCCACATGAACAACATGGTGACCATTGCAAGTTAACATTAAAAGTGTCAATGAATAGTGCTGGGGTGTCACAGGGCCTTTGCAATGGCATTGCTTATTCATGTTCAAGACTGTCTCACTATAACGTAATATAAGTATCTACTCGGATTTACTAGTCACAAGCTGTTGAAAAGAAAAACAACAACAAACAATAATAATTTGAATAACAGAAGTGAATTCCAGTGCAGAGTAAGTAATGCAAAATAGGAACATCTTTTACGATATCGGCTTTGCGACATTTCCCGAGTTAAAACATGTCACTAACAGTAATGCGAATACCTGATGATGTTTTCCTTCTCATCACTGCTGTGCGCGTAGTAGAATGTTATACGGTATCAGGCTGCTGTGAAGTATATCATTTCATGTGGCATGCACCACGCATATTGACGCTCTTGTGGCCTATCTGTCCACATTATGAGATCGTTATTCTAATGAGTTATAAAAGCGTGTGCTAATATTTACATTATCCTGTAAATGTTGTTGTAATCCCTGTCATCTAGTGGCGTTAATTGGGAGTATGCGATTCACTTCCAGCACGGCGGAGAGACGGGAAGAACTAACTCTTTGAACTCTGAAGCGCCACTTTTGGAAATTCCCGGAGAGTGCCGTGTGCAAATCTGAACGTCGTTTTACTTCTGAGCTGTCAGAGAACCCGCGTTTCTACGGCCCGGTCTTAGGGCGGAGCGATACTGGAAGTTTTTGCACTATTTCACTTTCCGCTGGCCGACACAGGAGAACGGCAGGTGGTCTGTGCTGTTGACGCAAAGTCATGCCGACGTTTTTGCTTTTTTTCATCC
>JBCEWB010152652.1:0-10647 GCA_039654565.1 Peronia peronii
GATGATGCGGCGTTCGAGCGCATCGTCAATACGCCGACCCGGGGCATCGGTCAACGCACCCTGGAGGAATTACGGCGGATTGCCAGCAACGATCAATGTTCACTGTGGCAGGCGTCTTTGCATTTGATTCAACATAAACTCTTAACCGCCCGCGCGGTCAATGCGCTGCAGGCTTTTGTGCAGTTGATCCAAACCATGGGTCAAACCGTGCAATCAGAGGCGCTCGACCAGCAGGTCGATAAAGTCATAAAACTGAGTGGCCTGATAGAGCATTTTGCCAAAGAAAAAGGCGAGAAGGGACAAGCAAGAATCGAGAACCTTGATGAACTGGTCACTGCCGCCAGCGGATTTGACGTGCAACCGGATGTGCATGGCGACATGCCGCCGTTACCAGCCTTCCTCGCACATGCGGCGCTGGAGTCGGGCGAGGCCCAGGCCGACTCGCATTCCGATTGCGTGAATCTGATGACCCTGCATGCCGCCAAGGGCCTGGAGTTCCCGGCGGTGTATCTGGTGGGCATGGAGGAGGGGCTGTTCCCGCACCAACGCAGCAATCAGGATATTACTCAACTCGAAGAGGAGCGCCGTCTGTGTTATGTCGGCATCACCCGCGCGCAGGCGTCATTGACCATCAGTCATGCCCAGCATCGGCGGCTGCACGGCAGTGATTATTACCCGCAACCCTCGCGTTTCCTCCAGGAGTTACCGAAACAACTGCTGAATGAGATCCGTCTCGGCGGCACGCTGCAACAGGACTATTACCGCAAACCCCAGGGCGCGGATAATGACAGCGACGGTTTTCAACTCGGCCAGCGGGTATCGCATGCACGCTTTGGCGATGGCATCGTACTGAATCTGGAAGGCCAGGGTAATCACCAGCGCATCCAGGTCAATTTCGACATGGCAGGCCCCAAATGGCTGGTGTTGTCCTACGCCAATCTGTCCGCTGCCTAAAACCGATTTAATAATAACCTCGACACGAGACAAGCTATGTTTATCAACCCAACACGCATATTGATTACGACCTGCATGGTCATATTGCTGACCGCCTGCGGCGGCCCGTCCTCAGACAACGGCCCGACCTCTGCCAACGCAGAACCTGGCAAAACCTATAACTGGAAGATGGTCACCACCTGGCCGGCCAACTTTCCTATTTTCCAGGAAGGCGCACAGAAATTTGCCGATGAGGTAAAAACCATGAGCAATGGCAGGCTCAACATACAGGTCTATGCCGGTGGCGAGTTGGTGCCGCCGCTGGAGGTGTTTGCAGCGGTATCGCAGGGCACGGTGGAGATGGGCCACGGTTCACCCTACTACTGGGCGGGCAAAGTGCCTGCGGCGCAGTTCTTTTCCACCGTGCCGTTTGGCATGACCGCTCGCGGCATGAATGCCTGGCTGTACGGCGGTGGCGGCCTGCAACTGTGGCAGGAGATCTACCAGCCGTTCAATCTGATTGCCTTCCCGATGGGTAATACCGGCGTGCAAATGGGTGGCTGGTTCAATAAAAAGATCGACAGCATTGCCGACCTCGAGGGTCTGCGCATGCGCATCCCCGGCCTTGGCGGCAAGGTGTTTAAAAAGGCCGGCGGCAATCCGGTACTGATGCCCGGCAGCGAGATCTACACGGCTTTGGAGCGCGGCACTATCGATGCCACCGAGTGGGTGGCGCCGTTTCACGATTTGCGACTGGGGCTGAATCGCGCCGCGAAATATTATTACTATCCGGGCTGGCATGAGCCCGGCACAGAGTTTGAGCTGATGATAAACCTGGGCAAGTGGCAGGGCCTGCCTGCGGACTTGCAAAAGATCGTCGAGGTCGCCGCCCGCGCTAACAGCGAATGGATCTATGGCGAGATGGAGTTCCATAATCAGGCGGCACTGCAAACCCTGAAGCAACAAAAGAATGTCGAGGTTCTGCCATTCCCCGCAGATGTCACCGACCGCCTACGACAACTGACGCAGCAAACCCTGGACGAAGAGGCTGCCAAAGACTCGCAATTCAAACGGGTTTACGATGCCTATACAGAGTTTATGCAGAGTTATTCTGATTGGGATCTAATGGCCGAACAATCCTACCAACAGGCGCGGAATGAACGCTGAGTGGCTTAAATGCTATGCAAAAAAAAAGGAGGCCATGCCTCCTTTTTTTAAAAGCATGAAACTTATTGACTCTTGCTGACCATATAGTCGACTGCGGCCTTGACCTCTTCATCGGTATACTGACCACCTCCACGAGCCGGCATCATGCCAGATTCGCCGACAAAACCGTTAATGGCATTGGCATACAGGGTGTCGTTGCCCTTGGCGATACGCGCAGCCCACTGTTCAACATCGCCAACCACCGGCGCGCCGATTCCTGGTACGCTGTGGCAGGCGACACAAATGCCATTGTAGACCTCTTCACCGGATTTTGGCCCAGCCGCAGCCACCGCTTCCGCCGCAGGCGCTGCCTCAGCCTCAGCCTCACCGGCGACACTGACTTCGCCGACCGGGGCGGTGTCTTTCATCATTTTTTCAGCAGATTCACTTTCGCGCTGAGCCTGCTGCTCAGCCATCATGTCCTTATTGCCACCAACATTCTGAGCAATGATAAAAAACACCAGCATCGCCAGGGCCAGTATGCCAATGACGACGCTGTAATTACGAAAGAATATCTTGTCTTGTTCTTTACTCATCTTACCTACCTCAATGGAACAGTGCCCGCAACCGGGCCTGATTTACAGTCTGAATTTTGAAGCAGCAAGTATACCGATTGCTGGATTATTTGAACAGTTTACCCAGCAGGTCATCGACCATGCTGCCATCGCCGTCGGCATCGAGGAAGGATGTCAGCAGATCCTGCATACCACCGCCCTGCTGGCCCTGACCGCCTCCGAGCAGCTCACTCAAACTGCCACCTGCGGACGATTGCTTACTGAGGCTGCCCATCACCATGGTAGCGACCACCGGCAGCATCTTTTTCAAGATAGAGGCATCGATACCGGTGTTGTTAGCGGCCCGCCCGGCGAGTTGTCGCGAAACATCTTTACTGCCCAAAAGATGACCGAGGATGGCGTTGCCATCGGCAACCGTGTTGTCCTCGGTCAAACGCGTCGGATTGTCCAGATAATCGCGGTGATTACCCTTGCTCAGGGCTGCAACCAGCGCCCCCAGACCGCCTTGATTGACGTTGTTTTTTACCCCCCCGGCCAGCGCCGGAATCAATTGCGCCAGCGCTGAGTTGGCCTGGTTTGAATCAAGCCCAAACTGTTTAGCGAGTTGACCCACGGTCGCGCCACCCTGTGCCTCAAGTATGGTTTTTAACAAGCTCATAATGGATTCCTCCGTATTAGCTGGCCAGCGGGATGCGGATTTTCTGGCCGGGAAAGATTTTATCCGGATCCTCGATCACCTCACGGTTGGCTTCGAAGATCTTCGGGTAATCCATGGCATTACCGTAGAACTCCTTGGCTATTTTGCTCAAGCTATCACCAGACTGAATGGTGTAAAACTCGACCTTTTCATCGCTTTCGGGCACCAGTTGGTTGTCGGCATTATCGGCATCTGCGGCAGCGACCAGTTCGGCGTCCTTGACCTTGAGGCCCATAGTATAAACATCCTTAACACCTTTGACATTGCCGGCCATCAACACGCATTTCTGATGTGCCTCTGCCGAGTCACACAGGCCGCGCAGACCAACATAACCGTCTTCGTAGTTGACAAACAGGTCACTGACGCCCGGGTTATTCGCCTCGATATGACTTTTAATCTTCTCGGCAGCGTCTTCATCTTTATCAAACAGTTTGCGGCCTATGTCTTTGACAAATCCAAACAGACTCATAGTCTCTCTCCCCTGGTGAGTATAGTTGAATAGATGCGACAGCGTCTTATGTTTAGCAGCGGTTGTCAATCGACAAACGGGGAAAATCGTTTTTTTTTCGACCCCAGAAACAGACTCAAGCTTTCCAGATTATCTAAAAAATTCTGTGTATCAGGCGATTTTGCTCTGACATTGTTATTTTCAGTTTCGAACAACAGAGTCCGATGGATGTCTTTAATTGTTAAGGTCTCTAGCCATGAGAAAAATAATGTCCTCGCCTTTTAATTAATGCTGCATTCATCCTGTTTGATTACTAATCAAATCCACTGATTATGACTAGCCTCTTAAAACACTTTTGCCCTGCGGCTTGCAAGCTCACATTCCGATTTTTGACTACAGTATTAATCGGCCTGCTGATGACAGGCTGTAGCATCAGGAGCGTCGTCTATAACCAACTCGACTGGCTGATCCCATGGTCTTTGGATGACTACGTCGAACTTAGCGACGAGCAGAGGAGTTATCTGGATCAACAACTAACCCCTTTACTGAAGTGGCATCGCGAGGAAGAACTTGCTCGCTACATTATCCTGCTATCCGAGATAGAATCCGACCTTGCTGTCGAGCTAGAAGCCGAAACAATTGACCGGTGGATCGATAAGTCTATGCAGGCACTAAAAAGAACCCAACAACGGCTAACCACCGTCTGCATCGATCTACTTGAGCGACTGGATGATGAGCAGATTACCCTACTGAAACAACGGCTGCTTGCAAAGCAGACGGAACTGGAGCAAAAGTATCTGCAACGCAGCGATGTCGAATACGCCAATGACTCCTATGAACGTCTGCACGATGGTCTGCATGATTACCTGGGCTATCTAAAACCAAATCAGAAAACCCTTCTGCGTGAGGCCTGTTTACAACTTAAGCGGTTTGACCGCGCCTGGCTCAGCGACCGACGTACCTGGCTGGAACAGCTATTACCGCTGCTGGAAAGAAATCCAGGCTGGGAACCGCATTTACGCTCGCACATCGATCAACGCTACGAGAAAAGCAATGCCGCCTACAAACAGGCCCTGTCGCACAACCTCAACTTGATCACCAATGCCACTGCCTTATTACTGAACCAGCGCGACGCTGGTCAGCAACAACATCTGTCAGCGGAACTCGCCTCTCTGCAGGATGAGCTACAAGCACTCAGCGTTCGCCCAAGAAATACCAGACCTTACAGCGAAAAACAAAAGAACTAAAGAACTAAGGGGTCAAATCTTGACTTAACATATTATAGACTAAGAACTGAGGGGTCAAATCTTGACTTAACATATTATAGTGTCTTGCCAATGGCTTATCCTCTTTCATCAGTGCATTCAATCTGCGGATAGTTTGAGATACCGTACTGTAATGCCCAACATGAAAGACCTTGGCGATATCCTTAAGCGTCATACCTCCCTGCTCCTGGCACAGCTTCATCGCCATCCAGCGTGGCCGATTATTCACCCCAGGGCCTCTCCTGGCCCGCGTCAATTCATTCACCTCAACACCACAGTACTCTGCAACCTGTTGTAGCAGGGCATCCGGGGCGATGGGTTGTGTTAAGTTACTGCGGCCTATCTCTTTATCCAGTGAACCTGCATGCTTGATGGCTTGTTGTTTAAATTTGTCATCCCCTAACACGGATAAAGTGTGTTTGCGCTGGTAAAAACTCGCTGTCTCATCATCCAATCCTTCCTCAACATACCGTCGATACGCTCGATAGCGCTGTTTTGCCCCCAACATCCCCTGTACAGTGTGCAGATGCAGCCAGGCCGGTGGCTCTGTCTTACCGACATAGGCGGGATAGCTGGACCAGGGGTAATCGTTGAGATCGTGCACCAGAGGCTTTTTGAGTTCGATGGGGTTGCGATGAATGTATCGGCTTACCTGTAACAGATAGGCGTCGCTGTCAATCAAGATGGCTTTATAACGCCCACGGAACAAGGAGCCATCGGTGTGTTTCCTGCGGTTGTAGCGTTGGGTATACAGACCATCGATATGGCGCATTATGCGGCTGAGATTCGCCCTCGGGGTTTCCAATAACATATGATAATGATTGCCCATCAAGCAATAGGCATGGGTGATGAGGCCAAAACGGGCGTGTGCTTCCTCTATCCCTGTGAGATAATCTTCAAAATAAGCTGCATCCGGGAACACCACTTGCCGTCCTCGACCACGATTCATTACATGATAAAAAGCACCGGGGTATTCTATTCTCAATGGCCGACTCATAAACAAAGAATAGACTATATATATGTTAAGTCAAGATTTGACCCTGTTGTACGGATCCCTGTTGGCCGAAGAGAAGGGAGTCTTGCGGGAATATGTTACAGAAGTGATGAGGGCCGAATGGGCCAGTGGGCTTGATATTGGACAGGATGAAGTACTGTTAACGGTTGCGGAGTCTATTGGTTTGGATCGAGATGAACTATCTGTAGCCGTTGCCCTGCAAGACAATCTTGCAAAACTGCAAGAAAATAAGAAAGAAGCGGATGAATTAGGCGTACCTGGCGTGCCGTCTTTTATCATTGGTGAAGAGAAATTCTGGGGCAATGACCGAATCGAGTTTGTGCTTGAACACCTGAATGAACTGCGCCTGCGACGCATATAGAATATTGGGTCTATGATGTTACAGCTTTTATCAAAAAAACAATGTCCGTTTTGCTGGCAGGTAAAGATTGCTCTGCATTATCTTGCAATCAATTATCAGCTAAAAGAATGGCAACAGCCCGACAAGGAACTCCTGCTGCACTATTCGCCGCAAGGCTCGTCGCCAATTTTGCTGGTCGATAACTTTCCAATCTGGGATTCACAATCAATTATCTATTTTTTGGAAGACATCGCGTCTAAAGGAAAAACCTTATTCCCTGGTAACGAACTCGCAAGAGCCCATGCTCGTTTATTGCAGACCTATAGCAATACCATCGTTGGCAAGGGCCTGCGGGAAGTGATTTTCGAGAAGCGCAATAAACCCATAGCTGAATGGGACATGACAAGAATCGAATCAGGTAAAAAAGCCTGGCGTAATTCTTTGGACTGGTTGGAAACTCAGGTTGAAACTGAGGACAGTTTTCTCTCTGCGGGTTTTTCAGTTGCCGATGCGGCATTAATCCCCCGATTCAAATTGGCAGAGCATTATGAGGTCGGCGTCAACGCAAACCATCCAGCTTTACTGCATTGGTACAATAATCAATAGACATGCTGCGCGGAGTTTTTCTCGGCAGCGCTGACAGTCTCGGCGGAGAACTGGTATAGAATGCGCGTAGAGCCGAATGACATATGGTTAAGATCAAGACAGCGTCTCACGCCACTTGCGTTGCACCTTTGAATATAGCATTGTCGGATTGTCAACAAAACTCCATTATCCACCTGGTCAGATTACTATGCAGATACGTCACATCCTCGGCGATCAGTTGAATAGCAAGATCTCCAGTCTTAAGGACACTGATAAGGCCCATGATGTGGTGTTGCTGTGCGAAGTAGTCGATGAGGCGAGATATGTCAAACATCACAAGAAAAAGATCGCATTGTTGTTTTCAGCGATGCGACACTTTGCAAAGGAGCTAAAGGCCAAAGGCTACCGCGTCGATTATCGCCAGCTCGATGATCCAGATAATAGCGGCTCGTTTCGCGGTGAACTGCAACGTGCTGTCAAACATTATCGGGCGGATGGTATCGTCGTTACCGAACCCAGTGAATACCGTGTGCTGGATGATTTCAAGGCCGGCGGCTTTGGCGTGCCGGTCGAGATCCGTGCCGATGATCGCTTCCTTTGCAATCACGATGAGTTTGCCGAATGGGCCAGGAGCCGTAAACAGTTACGGATGGAGTATTTTTATCGCGACATACGTAAGCGATACGGCATCCTGATGGAAGGCGATCAACCCGAGGGCGGCCAGTGGAACTATGACAACGAAAACCGCAAACCACCGAAGCAGGGTCTCGATATCCCCGCTACTTACAAAACCAAACCGGACGCTATTACTCGCGAGGTAATGACGCTGGTGACCGAGCGTTTTGCTGATCATTTTGGCGATCTCGAACCGTTTCATCTGGCCGTGACCCGGCGCCAGGCGCTGCGCGCACTGCGACAGTTTATCGATGAACGGCTTAGATACTTTGGCGATTACCAGGACGCCATGTTGCAGGGCGAACCGTGGCTGTATCACTCGCATATAAGCTTTTACATCAACTGCGGGCTGCTGCTGCCACTGGAATGCGTCGAGGCGGCAGAGCAGGCGTATTATCAAAACCATGCGCCGCTGAACGCGGTCGAGGGCTTTATCCGCCAGATCATCGGCTGGCGAGAATACGTGCGCGGCATCTACTGGCTGAAGATGCCGGACTATGCCGACAGCAATTTTCTGAACGCCAAACGCCCTCTGCCGGAATGGTTCTGGAGTGGCGATACTGAAATGAATTGTCTCAAGCAGTGCATCACTGAAACCCGACAACATGCCTACGCCCACCATATACAACGACTGATGGTGCTGGGCAATTTTGCGCTGCTCGCCGGGCTGGCCCCTGATGCCGTCAACGACTGGTATCTGATCGTCTACGCCGATGCCTATCAATGGGTGGAACTGCCCAATGTCAGCGGCATGATCCTGTTTGCCGATGGCGGGCTGCTCGGCTCCAAACCCTATGCCGCCAGCGGCGCGTATATCAATAAGATGTCAAACTACTGCCAGTCCTGCCACTACAAAGTTAAACAAAAGAACGGCAAAGACGCATGTCCGTTCAATTATCTGTATTGGGATTTCCTCATGCGTAATGAAAAAAAGCTGCGCAGCAATCCGCGACTCAGTATGATCTACCGGACGCTACAACGCATGGGGCCGGATAAAGCTTCAGCCATCAAGGACGACAGCCGGCGGTTTTTCAAGGCCATACAGGATGGTCAAAAAGTCTGACCTGCCGTACAAGATCTGTCCGGTTTGTCAGCGCCCATTCAGTTGGCGCAAGAAATGGAAACGGATCTGGCCGGAGGTAAAATACTGTTCGGAACGTTGCCGCGGTCGACGGCAAAAAAGCTGACCGAATATTGTTACTGGCATTCACCTGACGGTCACCATCACCTCATCATTCAACGACTGGTTTACGCCACCAGCAGATTCATTGTCCGTTCAAAGGTAATGTCTACTTCGGCAAAGTCGAAGCGGGCCTCAAAGCCAGACTCCAGACCGAGAAAGGCCATTACCCTGTTTTGGATTTGATCGGTTACCGAGATGGTTTTACAAAAGCTGCCGACACAGGAGCGGTTAGCCAACACATTACTCACATGCAGGATGCAGGCATCAAGTCTTGCCGTCTTACACTTCATAGGTTCATGATGATAGCGCACGGCCTCACAAAGGCTGGGAGGCAGTTTCCATTCCTGCAACATCAGCGCGCCGAGTACGGCATGGTTAAAACCGACTAGTCGTTGTTCCATCCGATACAGATATTCCTCTTCGCCGCCGGCATCTTCCAGGATATCCCGGGCGAGTTCCGGAAACCGCGAATTGATCACCAGTGTGCCGATATCGTGTAATAGACCGGCGATGAACAAACGTTCGGGATTCAATACCGAAAGCCTGCTTGCGATCTTTTTCGCGACGATACCGGTATACACCGAATGTTGCCAGAAGGTCGTCATATTCGTCAGCTTGTCGGGTATCTGTGAAAACGATTCGACCGAACTGATTGCGTAGATCAGGCTGCCCAGCTCCTCTGTGCCGATGATGCTGATGGCCCTGGAAACAGTATCCACTTTTTCACTCAAACCAAAATACGAACTATTCACCAGCCGCAACAATCTGGCTGTCAGATTAGGATCATGAATGATGATGTCGGCAATCAGTTCCGAGGGGACATCTTCATCCTGTAACAACTCGCTGACCTTTGAACAGACGACGGGAGGTGAAGCCAATGGAGAAATATCTTTGATAATGCTGCGAGCAACAATTTCACGTATCTGCGAGTTTTCACTTTGGCGCAGACTGTTGTCGGTGATTAAATTATTACTCATTAAGGTGATACATTTCTTTTATAATCTAGTTTTTTTATCGTCGGTATTTAAAAAAACTTGAGTCATAATAATTCGAGCGGTTGTTTAACAAACAATCATCAATAAATAAATTTATGTCATCAAATACCCAACATTTGATCATTGGCTGCGGTTATCTGGGTCGTCACCTGGCCAAGCTGCTGGACAGGCAAACCCTCTGGCTGAGCAGCCGACAGGCTGCCAAGCGCCAACGCCTACAGCGTGATGGACATCACATCATTTACCTGGATATCAATCACTGTAACGATCTAAGCTGGCCAGTCAGCCTGAAAGATTCGCAATCTGTTCGGGCCTATTGTCTTGTCCCACCCAGCCAGATCAAAGCTCAAGGCTTTGCAGGATTTTTACAGCAGCTTTTTCAATTGAATATTCAACGGGCGCTGATGACATCATCGACGGTGGTCTACGGTAAATCATCCAGGAATGTCGACGCCAACAGCGAGGTGATGATCGACAGCCCCCGCGCGCAAAGACAATTCGATCTGGAGCAGAAATGGTACGAATATGATAACCGCTGTTATATCGTCAGGCTGGCGGGCCTGTATGGGCCAGAGAGGATCATCGGCAAACAATCATTACAGAATGGCAGCGCACTCGACAGCGAGCCTCAGGCATGGCTGAATCTGATCCACGTTGCCGATGCGGCAAATTTATTAATCAGCATCATGAATGCCGCCACGGCCGGCCGCATAGAACTCGGTTGCGATAACCACCCGGTTCGGCGTATAGACTACTATAACTGGCTGGCCAAGCAATTAAACACATCACC
>JBCEWB010152685.1:0-10646 GCA_039654565.1 Peronia peronii
ATGCAGAAAAGGCAGGGCTTTTAAGAGAAAACAAAAACCCAAAATCGCATTTTTTGAGCAAAATCCAAATTTCAGGACATATACACCCCCCCTCTTCCCCCCCTTAAGGAGACAGGTTCACGTCAAATGTTCTTTTGCCAATTGTTTAGCACAGAAAAAAGGTTGCCTTTTTTCCCACAGTCCTCGATGGTTTTCTCATGGCTTGTTTCATAAAATTTCATATTCCTGATTGTTTTAGTCCACCGATGTCAGAGGCTCAGACTGAAGGGGAAGTTCTGAGAATTCCAGTGATCGACAGAGACAGCAATCCAAGGAACAAGGACCTGAGATTTGAACTACGAGGTGATCCTGATCAGTTGAAGCATTTTCTTGTGAGGCCAGTCGACCAGTCTGCACTTATTACTATTCAGCAGGTCGGTAGCTTTCATTTTTATATAGAAATGTAAAAGTTGAGGAGATCTGTTTCAGAGTGTTTTGAAATTGGAAATGCCACAGCTGATATTCCTCTTTCAAGAGATCAGTTTCAGACTTTTATTACCTTTGACCATCACATTTTTTTTTTTTACTAACTGTTAACTTTATTTTTGGCTATTGAGATGCCTCAGTTTTAGCACTATTATTGTCAGCTTTAACCTCATAATAAATGTAGAGCGAATGGTTTTTCTCCTCATTCATAAAAGCCAACTGACATTCTAAGAAAGAAACAGAACAGGAGTAGTATAACTTTTCATCCTCAGCTGTGTAGTATCTTTAGTTTTGATGTTATAATCCCTCTCACATCAGAATCCAGTGAGGATTCTTGATTACTGATTGATGTAGTATCTGACCTAGGAGGCTCTAATAGTATATCTATTTATTGAGGATTAGCTAGCCGCCAGGAACTGGAGCTGGAAAAAAAATTACTGAATTGCTTATACATAATTAAATCCTACATCTGTCTCTGGTTTATTTACTAATATAAGATTTATGACCTTTAATGTTTTAATATGCAACATTCTTGATGCTAGCATTTGATATAATCCATTCAATGATATTGTTTGCAGCGAGTGGATTATGAGCAAGACCCTCACAGCTTCTCCTTCGAGCTCTATGTCTCAGATGGGATGCCAGGCCATGAGAACACAACCAATGTTGTTATCAATGTGGAAGATTTTAATGACAATCCTCCGATCTTTACTCAAGATGTTATAACAATCACTAGAGTGGAAGAGGAGGACCCAGGGCAACTGTTGGCCAACTTTAATGCAACAGACATAGATGAAGGGATCAATGCAGAATTTGAGTAAGTTTCATGTCATACCTGATGTGCCACAGCAGCTTCTTTTTTTTCTATCAAAGGTCAATATCTCCCTTATGTCCCTGTTTAGATGTAGCATTTGCTCAGGTTTTTTTTTGGATATCCCATTTTTTAGTATTCATTTGTGTCATGAACTTTCTTTCTGGATGTTGAATGGGTGGTAGAAGCGACGTAGTAAGTGGCGATCAGGCAGTGAATGCGGATGAGACACACACACACAATGGTGGAAAAATCACAATAGAAATCCTCACGTCGAAATGATGCAGAATTTATTACAGGTGCTTGATATAAATACAGACTTCAGGGCAGCTGTCTAGCTCCAATACACACAGCTCTCATTGCAGTACATTCGTCCTCTTTGCAGGACACTTGTCCTCTCTCTCTCTCTCTCTCTCCCCGGCCAAGCCCTCATATATATACTAGCCCGATCTGAGCTACTCGAACTCTGTCAAATGTGCTGGGGCCAGGACACGTGATGCACACACAATCTAACTAGACTCGTGTAGAGTCCTCCCGAAGTTTCGGGCGACCTTCGCTTCACACACACTACACACTTGCATGGGCCCAGTCAACTGAACATCGCTCACAACACACTCGCGTGTACTCTGCCTGCACTATCATGATTCGTTACAATTTGGTTTGTCCATCTTTGCTTAGTAATGAGAGATTCAGATTAAATCCCAGTTTTTATCTTCCAAAGTGGATTTGGTGGTTTTATTAGTTTCAGATGTGTATTCCCAATTCTTTAGTGACCTTAAAGGTATATCATTGTTATCTCCCAGTGACCTCACATGTTTGTCATCACTGATTCATGGATTTATCAGCTAGTGCAAGAGTTTTATCTTGTGGCATCAGATTCACTGCTCTTTGTGGTGAATCCAATTTGGTTAAAGAATGCTCTGAGAGAGCTGTAATGTAGAAATCTAAATAGTCATTAATTCTTTTCGCCTTTCTGTGCATTGCAGTGTCTATGTTATTCTATGTGTCTTGTAATTAAATTATTCTTTATTATGTTCTTTTCTTTTCAATGATCTTGCTTGTCCATATTGTAAATATAATGGGAAATAATCTGGCTGCTGACTAATTCATTGGTGATGATTAAGTAATATGCGTAATTTGCTCAAAAGTGATAAAAATCTTTATGAATTGCCAGTGAAAACCATCTGCATATATTATGTGAGCTATGGGAAGAATAAGTTCAAATGTCCCATGATGTGCTGCTCTGTTTGTATCAAAATATTTTTAACACAGTTTTCTCATTAGTTGCATGTGGCCAGTCATGTATATGATGTTCACTAAAAATAGATTTTCTTGATAATCAAGCTGATCCAACTGTTTTCTATGGGATAGAGATTATTCAAAATGCAGAAAAATTTTCCATGGCCACTTTTCTATTGTTCTTGACATTTCATTTATTATCAGGATATATTTGACAGGCTGTCAGACAACATCAGATCAGCATATCACAGTCGCGATTTATTCATCATTGATTGTGGGGTGGGGGAATTGTCTGCATGCACTCACTGATTTTTTTATCTTGTTCTTATTTTCAAACAGATTTTCCATAGTGCGATCGTCTGATCCGAGATATGAGTTTTACGTTCATCCCACCACTGGGGAAGTCATTAACCGCAAGAGGCTGGACAGAGAAGTGGAGGAGGTCATAGAAGTAATCATTATGGCCAAGGACAAAGGTATGACTATTCACTGGTAGTATTGCCAAACCTTACCTTGAGGATTTTTGTTTTGATCACATTTTTACAGACTTTTTGTTTGTTTGATTTTTTGTTTTTTTTTCTGTAGAATGTCAGATCATATAGAGATAATAATTTGGTGAGACCAACTTCAAACCATCGACACTGTAAAATGTAATATTTTATAGGATGAAAGTCCAACCTATACCTTCAACGCAGAAATTTGTAAATTCCCATAGCCTTTGAAGCTGTTTGAATTTTGACACATTTTTCAGTCGGTATATCAACTGACGAAAGTACCTCTTGCAGATCACATTTTTTTTTTCCTGAAAGGGAATCTATAGTCCCTGAAATCTGTTAAGACTGCTGTTGATATGATGTTTATCTCTAATTGATTTGTGATGATTTCAACTGCTTCAACTAAAATGTAATAAGTGCTGCATGTTCAGTAACTAACTGCTTTTGCTGGCAGATATACTAGGAAGTCCATGTACAAAGAGATCCTAGGTGATTTGGTCAGCAAAGTAATTCTTTAAAAAATAAGTTATTTTGTTTCCTGCTATAAGCCCAAGTCAATTTTATAATGCTTAACTTCTTCTATGAAATAAAGGAGCATAATTGAATTGATCCATTTTGTTTTTTTACTGTCATGTAGGTTTTATTCATTTGATATTCCTTTTTTTTTAAAATGTAAACTGAAACCCAGTTTATTTATTTCATTTCTAGTGACTAAGATATTTTGATATTTTACAGAATAAAAGAAAGTGTATCGTCAAGGGGCTAGCCATTTGGCCTAAGACATTTTTCCTAGTTTTGAGATAGTCAATAAAGACATTATTATTTTGTCAAATGTGGATCGTTCTACTTGAAAATTGGTTTACTTTCTTTAAATGACGTCCGTTATGGACTGAAACTGCCTTTTATGTTGTAGATATTAAATTATGGGATGGGGATGACTTAGGCCATTATGATTCTGTACTTTCTGACTTAGGCCATTTGGCAACTCATTTAGAGTAATGGAAGTTGGCTTTTTTTTTTCCTACTAGCATAGACTTAGACCATTTATTTTTTCTGTGGGAGAAGATTGCTTAATTTCTTTCTTTCTTTTTTCTTTTTTTTTTTAAATTTCATATCATTTAGATTTATTTATATGTACATGTATTTGTCAAATTAGTTTGTCATGAATTGAGGTTTACTTGATTCGGTTTAACAATGAACAATGTTCTAGTGACATCAAATTCGGCCAACATCATGTAATCATTGTCATCATCTAGACAGTTATGACCATCATCTCAACAGTCATGACCATCACTACCTCAAAAGTCATCAGCATCCTCTATATTGGGCTTACATGTTAGTCATTACTATCATCACCTCCAGTAATCACCATCGCAACCTGAATAATGATCATCAACTAGATCATTACCACTACCGCTATCATATCAACACCATCACCTCAGTCAGCATTATATTATATTATCACCATCACAAACAGCATGCAGATATTACATAATGTAGGCTACCATTCACATGAAGACCAACACTTTCAACCATCACCACCATCATTATCCATCACATACAAGGGGCATTTCATTATTCTCCCGTATCTTTTTATATTATAAGCAAATCAAAAAAAGAGTGCCGATGAAAACAAAATTTTATGTTATCCAGATCTTTGTCACCTCATTAATGATGAGGAAGGTAAAAACTATAAAACTATAAGCATGAGGTGGCATAACTCTTTCCATTGATAACAAATCTTGATGTGTCCTTGCTGAAATGGTGGGTCTTTCAGTGAATGGAAGCACCCATGCTTTCAGCTCAGAAGAGATTCTGCATGGCAGATCAGCCCATGTATTGTGTCCGCCCATTCAAGCTTGAATCGGATATTCAAACTGTCTCTGTCCGATGAGTACTGATATACGCACACATCAGAGAGTTTGGGTCGTCCTTTTTCTTTCCTGGTCTGATGGATTTGACATAATCAGAAGATGCTTTTTCGCTTCTGTCCACTTCACCTCTTTAAATTCATACGGAAATGAATTTTGTCGAGCCATCCTAATGGCTAAAGTGTAGTCCGACGGCATAAAAATGTCACATTGACGAAGTTTCCTCTCCACAACACTGTGAACAGAGTCGCACTCCATTTGAGTATGACTAGGCACAAGAAATGTTTGCTCAATGGTGACACCTTTCTCTACAGCAAGTTGTGCCATTGTATTTCCCACATTTGAGCATTTATTTTGATAACCACATCCATCATTCCACAACTGTGATTTGTGGGTTAAGGTCGAGGCACTGTCCTGGGCCATTGGTTGCCCGATACCACTTCTTGAAAGAGGGGGCCTTGGCTCTGAAGATGCAACTCCCTTGTTTTTTATCCGGTATAGAGATAAAAATCTAGATCATAATAAAGCATTCCTACCTTCAGTGTCACTATCAACATCTAGATCTAATAATGGATTCACTGCATTGATAACTTCTGAGATGCTCATATTTTGTTGAGTTGACTTTGATATTCTTTCTTTTTATTCCTCTGAATGATTTTGAAGCGAATCATTGGAGTCAAAACAAAGAACTGAAGAGGAGCGAAGAGCCAAAATACTGGAGGGCCCATGCTCCATGAATGCAACTATAATAGTATCGACTGCCACACAGCGTGTGACTTTGTTTACGAAATATTACTATCGTCAGATCATGACATTAAAAACTGGAATGCAGTTACCCATTATGTTAATGTTAATATAATTTCATCCATGCCCTTATAATTCAAGGCATAAGTCAGTGCACTATCACTGATGGCTGTTTTATATTTCATAGCCAAATCAAAGATTCGATTTTGCCGTACTTTGAATCTTTAGATCTGGGTATTGTCTACATCTTGACTTAGGCCAAATGGTTATGAACTGATGTGACCTTACCCTGATATGACGTCTGGTGGACAATTGGCCAATATCAGACTTAGTCTATTATTGCATCAGGATTATTTTGGCCTAAGTCAACTGTGACTTAGGCCAAAAGAACAAAACTTTTATTGTGAGTTTGTTTATTAGCGCATTTTAAAGAAGTCAAGACTGACATATAAGGAAGGAAAAAGGGAATTTACCTATGTGACAGTTCACTTTTGGCCTCAGTCTGACTTAGGCCATATGGCTAGCCCTTTGATAATATGTTATTCCAAGGGTTGGGTGAGAACTTTGTGTGGAATAAAATTTAGATTTAAATAGAAATTTAGAGAGATTTGAAGTTAATGAACCAAACAATTCAGAATTTTACAGGTATTTTCAAGCTAAAATTTTACCACTTAGATAATATGCTGACAAAAGGGGGCCAGTGATATATGTGAAGAATTCTGCTTGACAACAGTTTATTTAGACTATATGACAAAAATGTTAAATAAAAACTGACTTACAGGAGAGTAGATGAAAAAAAAAATGGTCCAGACTCATATATAGTCTGTAGCAGTGCGGTTGTTTGCTTATAAAATTGTTGTTGTGCCTTGATATAAACAAAACAAAATGAAAGCAGCACCAGTGACCATGAATGTTTCTCAAAACAGATGAAAACTGATTCAAACTATGACTGCTTATTATGAAAAAATATGTTATGTGCTAGATCTTGTGTTTGATGTTAATTTATGCAGGATAATTGGATGTGAAACAAAATGTGCTTCACAAAGAGCAGATCATGGGTCAAGCATTATTTAATTTTGACCTGCTTTTGTGTGTTCTCCATTTGTTCAAAACACAACAGTAATGCCAAACTTCCAATATTTATAACCAATGATACCCTTGAATGTCCATAACCTTATTCTGTTTTTTTTTTTTCCAGGTGAACCACCTCTGAACAGCACAGCCAGATTAATTGTTACCTTGACTGATATCAATGACAATGCTCCACGCTTTAGAGAAGACTATCGGCCAGTTGTCCCCGAGAATGAGGACCACAATAATCTCGAAGTGGTGGAGATATTTGCTGAAGATCCAGACACTGACATATACGGCCCACCATTTAATTTCATGCTGCCCCCTAATTGTGCTACTCCAGCTTGCCAAAAGTTCCAACTGGACTTCATTGCAAGTGAGAATCAGTAGTGGTGTTTGGAAAAATGTTTTTGGTTGAGTGATCATTTAAAATATCCTGAAGTGCAGGTGTCTGACTGACCTTTTTGGTTTTTCTTACTGCCTTTGCTGTTGCTGATTTCCATACGTAACGGTAGACAGATTTCTGTAAAGAAGGGATTCAGTAGATTATAACTATGTGGCTCTCAGAGGATGCTGCTTCCATTTGCTGTGAATGATGGTGTAAAGAATTTGTAGCAGAATAAAAAAAATAAAAAAATCAACTCCTTTTATGTGTTTATCAGTGACAAAATTTAGCATAAATTTAGCATAAAGGAAGCTAAAAGTTTGATCTTTTGTGTGAAGCTCAGATAGTCAATTGGCAAGATTTGCTCAGGGAATTCATTGTGTTTTTCTGAAACTGAGAAACTCCTATGGCTGTTAACTTTGAAAAGTCAACAGAAAAATTATCTTGTATTGTCCTCCATGGAGTGTCCACTCTCTATTCAACAGCTGGTGATAACAATAGAGGCACTGCACTTATCAGAACAAGTGAGCGCTTTGATCGGGAACAACAGAAAGAATACCATCTCCCCATTATTATGTCAGATATGAGGGGACAGTCAACCTCTGATCGGCAGTCAGCTACCAACACTTTAACTATTGTCATAGGAGACAAAAATGACAATCCGCAGAAACCTGGCCATCAGGATATCTTTGTTTACAACTATGAAGGTGAGAAAAACAACTAAGTCTATACCTTACCACAGCATTTGAATATATGTCATTGTTAATTGAATAATATGTGAAATCTCAAAATGCCAGTGCATCTCTCCAGTTTGATCAGGATTAAAACTGGATTTTAGTTTCTCTGACATTGAGAAACTGTGTTTGGAATTTTTTGGAACTTTCAGATTATTAAACTCTTACTCTTTTTGATGAAACTATACTGTATATTACTTTTTACTTGGCATTTTTTAAAGCTATTGTGTATTTCAATTACAATGACTAAATAAAAGTGGCTGTGTTACTGTGACAAAGCATGCACACCTTACATTTCGCATATCTTGTCTAGAAATGTCAACAGGAGAATTGCTTCAAGGATATAATTCTTTCCCAAGGATATAATTCTTTCCAGCTGTGAAAACCATCCTAACCCATTCGTGGGCAGCGTTCCACTTTTAGGACACTACATTTTGGGACCATTTAAAATTTAAAACGTAATGTAGAAATGAGATGCGACACGATGAAATCAGGGGCTCGTCAAACAGACATGACTAGAGAAATCATGTGTTTATCAACATTGAATGAATTTTTAAGGCCATTTTTTTTTTTCTTCACAGAGGTTTTCTGTATCAATCAAAAACTGCATTTCAGAGTCAAATTTACTGAAATATTTTGAATGAAAGTCCAAAAATTGTAATTTAGTGGCATGACATAATAAGTATTTACAAAAATGATGGGCCATTTTCTCAGGAAATTCAGCTGCAACAACAGGTCACCTCCATCATGTTTAATTTCCAATATCTCGAGTTTTACTTGAGGTAGAACAAAAATTTTTCCATATACAGAAAGGGAAATGAATAATCTTCACAGTGATACCAGTAACCCCATATGCCCAACGTAGAGCCTGATTTCATCATGCTGCATCTCAAATGGTTTGTGGTATCAAATGTAGGGGCCTGGGTTTACTGAACATGTTGGAGTGTGCTGACACTGATGTTATTTGTCAAAGTTAACTCCCTTTTCAACAAGGTGTCCTGCCGTATTAGTAATGATTATGTGTATATCAACAACTTTTGAAAGGTGAGTAAAACCCATACTTTTCACATTTTGTTTATTTTGTTCTTCTGAGCAATTAATTTTACGATATGCTTATGCATGTGAAAGTATTTATAGGACTAATTTTCTGTACTCGTATTTGGTCACAAAGTGCTATCCCAAAGCATTGTTCAGGCAAGATTTATATATGCTTGCTCTCACTCTTACTTTTTTCACAATTTAAAAAGTGATTGATCTCAAAGGTTTAAATGTTTCAGAATGTCTAAGGGATAATGGTTGTTTTCTCTTTGTTCTCTCTAGACCTAGCCTAAGTGTGTGTAGGCCTAAATTAAGTATATAATTACAAGAAAGAGGTTATCAAGTTTCTTAGCACATTCTTTGATTTATTGACTTTGATGCATTATAAAAAATTATAAAAAATATTTGATTGCAGATAATTAATAAACATTATTTTGTCTCTCTCTTCCCATCCTCATCCCTAATCTCTTCCTTTCATTTCACAGATCATTTGCTGTCAATGAGGTCATGGATGCAATTCTAGAATCAGACACAGACTTTGAAGCCGCCAGGATATACACAGAGCAACACATAGAGAGACAAGTTTAAGTAGTGAAGAATGAGGGTGAACTGTGTGTTGTAATAAATAATCTCTTAAAGAAGCAATTGAAAGCGGATTGATTTGTGACATGAAAAATTTATGGGAAATGAAGATGTTGTATAGATAGTGATGAGAAAGACGAACGCAGCTTCTGTGAATGTATGTGGCACGATCTGAAAAGATTTTATGGCAAATACATTACTCTGGAATCTCTGCATACAGGACAAGACCTGTTCTCTTATCTCAAGCCCAAGGCAGTGTACCATCAGCACGTGTCTTAGGACCCGGTGTCTCGCACAAAGCACGGCAGTTCAACAAAGTAAATCATCAGTAATGTATGGTGACAAAGGGTGACGTCTCAGCAGCTCTTGTGAATACCTTATTCAATGTGAACCCTACCAAGGAGTGGAACAATCAACACAAGACCAGAACTTGGAATGGATAGGTTGTTCATAATGAATCTGATGAGGCAGCTGCCAGAGAAGCCCACACTTTACCAATATCTTGTCAATTTCTACATTATTTCAAAAGCTTTAAGCCTTGATAGTGAGTCCAAGTGGAACATGGAGACATAAACATCACAAAATGCTCTCTTACTGACCAAAACCAGATGAAGAAATACAGGAGCAGTAAATTACAGGATTGATGAGAGCTCCTGCATCACTGTCATTTGATGGCACAGTACTAGAATGATCACTGTCATTTACTCTGGAAGGGCATAGGAGTGCTAAGTTTCATGATGGTCTAAGAAGAGGAAAAAGCATCCAAATCTCCAATCGTGACAGTTTTTATTGTGAATTATAATCACAACATAGGAGAAACAGACATAATGAATGAGAACATTGGATATCAGCCAAACATAAAAATAAACAAATTATGGTCATGGCACAGCTGTCTTTTTCAGTGGACTTTTTAATTTTACAATCATTACATTGTTCCAATATATCATTTGAATTCATCATCATACTATCATATGTGGTCCAATCTAGATCACCCCACACCTGAACCATTTGTCAAATGTGTTTTTTTTATTTTCTGTTTTGAGGCAATAAACTCCACTGTTTTTTTTAATGAAGACTTGATGTGAGTATTCTGAATAGAAAGTGATATCTATTCTTTGAAGTAATGGACTATATATGTTATACGGCCAGTCGAAATGAGACGTAAGTCGCTGGGCTAGAACGGAGAAATCAGGCTTTTAATGTGATGAAGGG
>JBCEWB010152696.1:0-10646 GCA_039654565.1 Peronia peronii
CCGCCATCGATGAATATATGACACTTTACAGAGAACTCTTCCCCAAGAACACACTTCCCAAGAAACATTTTCTGGAATGACGCACTGTCTGCCGTTTATACTAAAACAGATTCGGACTAGATCTAATGGGAGAACTGGGGCCTAAAAGCAGTCACCAGTCAATTTTCATGATTTAAAAAACGGGAATGCGGTATGAATAACAATATACAGAAATTATAATTTGTAACGCATAGTCATGTGTTACAAGTTGCACCAATGTTGCATTCCGCGAAAGAATCAGTGCACAAAGAAAGTGCGTAAGGAAACTAGGTTAGAAAATAGGCAGAATGAGGGAAAAAAAATCATACATTCTATTAATATCCTATTACCAGACTGGAGTTTTTTTTTTTTATTTTCATTGATATTATTGTAGTGTATCTCTTGTAAGGATCTGACTGTGTTGGTTTATCGGATAGTCTTCAGTCCCGCCGAGATAATCACTCATAGGAGGCTAAAACGCGTAAAGAGAACGTAATGTAATGTACATAGGCATCTATTGGATACAACTCCCTCTCAGCTGTTTCATTTTTGGTAAGCGGATTTCTCCTTTGGTATGTGTAAAGACTGATATGTTGTCTATCACCTTGCCAAATTCCAAACTCATTGTGACTGCCAGTTTTGAGTTTTGAACGATCAAAGATAACCCATTTTTTAAAAACTGTGACAGAAATATGCATTAGATTTTAAGCGATCCAGTGAAATTGTATTTGAAGCTATGAACATAAATTTGGTATGTTCTTTTACAAGATTTTTCACTCTGTCTAACTGTTTGAGTCATTTAACAGTATTGTTAAGGAAATAGCTAATATATGATGGCAAATAAACCCAAGAAATCAGTGTTGCAGCACTGCTTGGCTCCAGCAGCGCATTAGCTGCCGCGCCAGGTAAATGATCCCATTACCTCTTGTTCGTTGGTGGCAACTAAAATACCAGTCCCGTGCACACCGTGACAGAATTATTGGTGTCATTGGAGAGAGAAACAGGTAAAAATGATTTAACTACGGCTCTTATGGGTCAAGATATTTATTTTCAAACTTGTGATCCCATAGCCAGAAAAATCTCTGTCAACAAAGCACCCTTTCACGATACATCCTGCTTTGACCTTGTCACTCAACATATCATTACCCCAGAATTAAATTGTCCTAATTACAACAGTTTTATGTAGTAGTTAGGACAATTTAATTCTGGGGCGATGATATGACAGTGTGCTTTTAGCGCTTTTAGGCTCTTGCATAGCAGGACTGCATTGTTCTGCCATGGGAAGTGTCATTTGCCGATTTGACACTTATCAGTGATTTCTCTGTCGATAATGTACAGGTCTGACTCTGGTTGTTTCCCCTTTGGTCTCACTGATGGAAGACCAGCAGATGGCGCTGGAACTGTTGAATATTCCGTCGGCAATGTTGAATGCTGCCACAGACAAAAACAAGCTTAAGGATGTTCAGGTGGGCCTCACTCTCATGAATATGTCCACTCCATATATCTAATGAAATGGATGAAAACTTCTCATGATTTTCAAATATGACACAAGCTGAATGAGTCCATTGTCTTGTAGGCATAAGCCATTTTTCAGCTAACTTGACGAAACGAAACTTTAGACATTCATGTCAATTTTTTGTTTAAGGATGACATGGTTGACAAACAAGGGAATCTACGCCTCCTGTATGTGACCCCAGAGAAACTGGCCAAGAGCAAACGTTTTATGAATCGGCTGGAGAAGTGCTATACCATAGGCAATCTGGCAAGAATTGTCATTGATGAAGTTCATTGCTGCTCACAATGGGGACATGACTTCCGGCCAGGTAAGCTCTGTGAAAGTGAATGTTGGGAAAAGGTAAATTTATCATTTAGAAGTTTCACTTCAGCAAGTTAGATACATAACCCACTTTACATATACAAGCTGTTGAGTGAAATCATCTCTCATATCTCTGAGTTCTGTAATGCCAAAGCACTTATCCCCGAATAATAGTTTGTATAACTTTGTTCACCTTTCATATTGTGGTATTTTAAGCACATTGTCCCCATATTCCTTCTCGTTAGTTTCTCTCACAGCTTATTTCTTTACTACGGTCAATGGTCAATTTCTCGAAAACAGTGTCAATCCTTTGAACACACAGCATGGTATTCTAGAACAGTGGTTCCAATTATTTTTGCTCTGGCTACCCCTTATCCAAAGGCTTGAAACCCATACGACTCCATACTATCAACATCTTCATTTACGTTTGTTTTGTTTTCTGTAATGAAGAGGGAAAGAAATACTGAAACAATTAAAAATCTGTAAGAGCATACAAAATGTTGTTTGATGAATCATACAAAATGTAATTGATGAGTCGGAATTAATTTTATTCTAAGCCACCTCTAGCAAAGCTAGGCGACCTTCTGGCCAAGGCTTCACAACCCCCAAGGAGGTCCCAACCCACCAGTTGAGAACCCCTGTTCTAGAAACAGAATTTAATGTAATTGTATTTATAAGTTGCCTTTCTTTTTTACAGAAAGGTGACTTGTCAACTACATGTATAATGGTTTTGTATTTGACCCTCCTGGCATCCCTCTTTGTACAAATTTTTAAGTTGAAGCCATCATCTGACTGGCTGAATTTCAGTTGCACGGCCACACTGTTATTTGTTCCAACTAGTGTAATACATGGTTTATTTAAGACCTCAACATATGCTATATAGTTCTCATTTTTCAGTGGATTTGATTCCATTGTCAGATTACAAGTTCCTAGGCATCATGAAGCGTCAGTTTCCTAATGTTCCAATACTGGGTCTTACTGCCACTGCCACCGTCAAAGTACTGGAAGATGTCAAGAAAATCCTCAACATTCCCAAGGCCTTGCTGTTCAAGGCTTCCTTCAACCGACCAAATTTGTTTTATGAGGTAATTTTTAGAGCTGGTTTGTAGTTCAGCAAGTATAAAGATCTCATTCATTTTCTGCATTTCAGTTTATGATTTGAGGTATTCTCATCCTTAGCAGTGCCATTGCAGAATCAATGGTGTGATGTTGGTGACTCGGTAGTTTTGCCGTCAGACTCAGGATCAGAAGTTAATGAGTTCGAATCATAACAGACCCAAGCCTGACAATTTGTGCTTTGGAAAGACTATTTAAACATATTTCCTTACTTGTAACTTAAATTGAGTATCTGAGTATAGACAGAGAATATTATTGTTAGATTGATAAGGATTTAAGCACTTATAAGGCAGCTGCCTTGTATGCTCCATAGGACTGAGGGGCTGAAAATACACCTGGATGTCTCCATTGGGTCTGTTTGTGAGATTATGAAAACCTTAGAGCCTGTGCTGTAAAGAAATAAGCGCTAAACAAATGCCATGTATTATTTTTATTGTTGTTGAAAGCTGGAGAACTACAGAAGTTTTCAGACATAACCACAACTTCAAAAACACTATTTGAATCAGGAAGTGTACATCAATTTCTCTAAGCAGCAGTCGGGCCATAACAAAAACTGGTAGAGATAAAAGTACTTTTGGCTGAAGAAGGCTTTGTGAACAAATTTTGTATCTTTCAGCTATTCTTCCCCAGTCAGTAATAGATTTGATCTTATGTCTAAATTTTTCTGTGCAGTTGAGATGACAAAAAATAGTTTATATAAGTTTTTCCTGAAATTTTGTGTTTTTTTCTGCTCATATTTTTATTTATTGTTATTTTTTAAATTTATTCTTTTTTTCAGGTGCAAGAGAAGCCATCTTCTCATAAGGAAACCATGGAAGAGATGTACCATCTTATAAGAAGGAGATTTCATGGCCAATCAGGTATTTCAATTTTATTGCCCTGTTCAGATTTTCAGAAGGAATTCTTCTTCTTCATTATTATACCCTCTTGTTATGCAAGAATTTTCAGGACTCACCAGAAAAACAAATCACTTTCTATTCCTTCTATCAAGCACTTAAGCAGAACAACCTCTGTCAAGGAGATACAACTCATTGTGGGCATTTCACAAGGCCAACATAAGATAAATCTGTTTTCCAAAACTGTTGAAAAATAATTACTTATTATCATCTTGCTGTTCATAATTTCATATTGGTAGATTTATTTTTCTTTCTTTTGTCAGGCATAGTGTACTGCTTCTCTCGTAAGGACTCAGAAGAAGTCACCTCTGAACTTCAGTCCCGAGGGGTCAAGGCTGGCTGTTACCATGCTGACATGGATGCCAAGTCTCGCAGTTTGGTGCATCGCAAATGGCTGTCTGGGGATATTCATGTAATGCACAGAATTGTTCATATTTCATGGCATCAGCTTCTTGGTTCATTCAAAATATGCATGTATTTATTTTTATATTCTAGAAAAACAGTACTATAACAGCCCATAAGGACAGGTTTGAAAGCAATATTAACAAGATTTCCTCAGTCACTTAAAATGACTGTAAGCAGTTCTATTCCATCTATCAAATATTTTCGTTCATCTGTTTGCCTCAGCAAACTTTTTGTTGTTGACTAGAATATGCGCTCAAGAAAATGTGTTCATTGTTTTCACTATCAATGCCTTAGTTTCATATAAAAGAGTATGAGATTGAAAAAGATATTTTAAGTTTGTTTTTATATAGATATCATAAAATAGGACCCTGTGTGTTTGTGCTACCGTATAACAGGTTGTGGTAGCCACAGTAGCCTTTGGTATGGGCATTGACAAGCCCGATGTTAGGTTTGTGCTTCACCACACTATCAGCAAGTCTATGGAGAATTTATACCAGGAGAGTGGGCGAGCAGGTTAGTGCGAAAATCTCTTACATGCTGTCTTTTCCAGATTCTTCCTAAAATTTGCATCCACAGTGTATCAGATATGTGTATGAGACATTTATTCTGCTTTTATTATCTGTATCTGTAACTGCATTATTCTGAAATTTTATGTGAATTTTTGTCTCAATTATCAGCTGAGAATATTATCAGACAGTTTAATTAATTTATAGGCTTTCTTTTAAACTTACCTTAAACCACAATGCCTTAGTTTTGTGAACAGCTGCTGACAAATCATTAAAATCAGATTTTCTCTGTAGCAATTTACTTTGTATTACTCAATTTTTATCCCTCTCACAGGGTTTCAGACAGTAATGACATAAGGGATACGTTCAACGGTGACCCATTCTTAACAAAAACAGATGGCCATAGCATGGATATTTCCAGATCTCAGTAATTAGTGTTGCTTTTTTAACAATTTTCCTAAGATTTTATTTCATATTTGAAAGCTTGAAAAAGAGACAAGTGTAAACTAGCTATGTTTTGTTTACATCCATGATGAAAGACCACAATGGAAACATTTATTCGTCATGGGAACAATTTACTGAGTAGATTTTTTAATGTCTTAATCATATTTTCAGGTCGAGATGACCAACGATCAGATTGCATTGTGTTTTACCGCTTTGCTGATGTGGCCAGACAGAGCTCAATGGTGTTCACAGAACAGACAGGGCTGACCAACCTGCACAGGATCGTCAAGTACTGTATAGATGCTGGCAGGTAAACTTAACATTCTTGTCAAAATGAACCTTCCTTAACTCAGAAGATCATTCAAGTTCCTTATCAAACTTTATTTCTAGTCGCTCAAAATGGCTAAAACCTAATTTGAAGTATGGTCTAACATTGTGCTTGATCTTTCCCAGCGACTGTTTCCTAACTGCTTTGTTTCTTAGAGAATAATGCTTACACAAATAGACTTGTTGCAACCAAGAGCTGGAAAGCTCAGCATCTATTTTTAGCAGGGGGTACAAACACTCCAAGCTGTTGACAACTTTGTCTCACATGTCGGTTTGACCCTGTTATGGTGGATAGGAAATGTATGACTAAAATTCTTTGCTGTTAGCCTATTGAACCAATATACCCTCCAAATAACAGAAGTAGTGAGTAGTATTAATGACATAGGAAAATACCTGATGTACTTCCGGCATTGTTTTTTTCTGAAATCTTGTATTCTACCATTGTTGTGGGATTTCGTGATAGAGCAAAACACACATAAATGAGTCCTCTGTTTTTATCAGGGGATACAAACACTCTGCTGGGGATTTCCTGGTCTGTCTATGAACTATTCCTGCATTTTCCACTCTGTGTTGATGAGAACATAGTGAGACCCAGTGATTCACTATGCTTTCACAAACTGAAAATGGATCATAGAAAACTACACTAATTCAGGGTTATAGTCAAGAATATGCAAGATATGTAAGAGTAATGGATGAACCTGGAGGCTTTCCTGAGACATTCATTATATTGAAACTGATTGTGACAGTTCTCTGTACAAGAGATGTTTTCTGTCGAGTAACTCATTTATTTTATCTCACATCAAATTATCGGATCAAAAAATTTTGAATTATATTCTTTTATTCACATCATATTAGGTAACGGTGATGAACATTTTTTCCTGGCTTGCCATGATGAAGAGTCCATTGGGCCCAGAAAGTCAGTGCTCTACGTTATACATTTTTATTACATTAACTCTTCAAACATGTTGTTTTCTTCACTTTGATATATTTAGTTACCAGTGGACAGTCTATCGAATGACAGTCAGCATTTCAAGACATTTGAATAAAATTATCACTATTAGATTGATGTGTAATGATTTCCATTCCATTTTCAATTTTTTTTTTTTCATTTTACCAGCTGTCGTCGTTCCATCATAGCTCGCCATTTTGGTGAAGTGTGGGACAGTTCACACTGCCATGGGATGTGTGACCACTGCCAGGCAAGCAGGACTATGAGTGAGTAAGGCAGATCTATAATATGAGACATTTTCTTCCTTTTTGAAAGTAACAAGCAGGCAGATCAACGACAGGCAGTACAGCTGTGGGAAGGTGTGTGCACTGGATCCATCAGTCATATTAAAACTCCCTAGAGATAGCAAACTTGTGTTGGAGCTCACTAGAGACAGCATACTTGTCTTAGAGCTGGCTAGAGATAGCATACTTGTCATGGAGCTTGCTAGAAATAGCATACTTGTGTTGGAGTAGGGCTCACGAGAGATAGCATACTTGTGTTGGAGCTGGCTAGAGATATCATACTTGTACTGGAGTTTTCTAGAGATAACATACTTGGGCTGGAACTTGCTAGAGATGGCATACTTGTGTTGGAACTTGTTTGAAACAGCAAATCCAAAAAGACTGCAATCAAGTCTCATACCACAGATGTCTTGAATGAGAAGAGAATCCAACATGGTGCTGGACAACAGAACAACCTTCGGTGCTTCAGTGCACGGAAAACTTCTGAGCAACCAGCTGAAGATGGAAACAATTAATCCATGGACATCAATGTGGATGCTGAAGAGAAGAGCAGAGCAGATATGGTCATCTGTCACCAGCAAGAGGACCCTCTCTCTAACCAAGTTACCCAAATGAAGTTCTTTGTCTATGGTCTGTCCATCTTTCTCTGCATTCTCACTGTTTGTAAATACTGAAACTGTTGATACCATCCTACAGCAGACTACTGCTCTTACCATTATTTATCCTCTGTCCCTTTCGGCATGCCTCTGGTGGCTGTGCCAAATGAGGATATCAGGCCAATTGCATTTCGAATTTATGTTTGGCATTTTAACGCCATCAGCGTCACTGTTCTTGTGCTTCCACCAGCCGCGGCAAGTTGGCGGACCCTGCACCCCCTCCTGGGACTACAAGAGGTAATGACTGACCCCACCATATGTGGGGTCCAGATGCAATGAATGTTCTTGAGAGGGGGCAAACGCCAACCATTTTAAAAGTTCAGTGGTTATATATGCTAACGATGGCTTAAGGTGAGGCTAACTGTAGTCTATAAGGCCTTGTCAGCAAACTTGTCTCTGTAAACTATAACTAATTTAATATTAGAGATAGATTTAGAAGTAATTTATAATTGATTTCCAATTAATAGAATACATGAATATAATTAGTTTCTTTAAAAGAATGAAGGATTGGAAATTTTCAAAGTATGTTTTATTCATTTTCAGTTTTCCTAATCCATGTAATATGGATTAAATTGAAGTAACAATAAGCTATATTAGTCTCCAGAGCAAGAAATTCATTTGTTAGTTTGAAAACTGATTTCTTTAATGAGCAATGAAAGCATCATACATCTCAGGTTATTCAATGAGCATAATAATTAAATTCTATATTTATGATTCATATATTGGTAGATATGAAACTGATTCATTTTGTATAAAGATTCCGCAATAACATTAGAAGTCTTTGCCATTACTGTACTGAGAATCTCAGTCTTCACTTTTGCTTTTTTTAACCATTTAATTTAGCATTAATCTTGTTTTAGGTAGGGAGGAGTGTTAGGTGACTTGTTTCCTTCAACTCATACAATTCGCATCACAAGGAAAGTGTTGCTCTGCTTTGTTATCAAAAAAACCTCTCATAATAAATTTAGAATAAAAATTGTCATAAAATGTAGACAGATTAAGAAAATTGTAAATAGTGCAATGGACCTTTCTTAATTGGCTGGATTGCTCTTCAGTTCAGTGCCAGAAAATAGTTAAAGTTACTTCACTGAATGTTACTTCCAGTTTGTGAAATAGGCATAGCTTCCCTTAAAGCATGGCCAGTCATCATGCCTGATGTTACCACTCTTTCTTAACCTCTTTGCTGCTGAGAAAAAAATACCAGGACAAACAGCGGTACTTTTTTCACATTGATGGAGCAGAGCAGAACCCAGTAGTTTAATATGTTTTCACAAAGAGGAAGTGATTCATGGAAAAATACAATAGTCTGGGGTCAAGGCCATGTGAATGCATAATATCTAAGAATAGTACATGGGTTTTTAAAATGGTTTGGTGGCAGTTGCAAGTATTTTGTAATTATGGTCATGGTCACTTACTGGACTAGTCTAGTTATATCTATGATTTCAGTTTGGCTTTCACAATCAATTCAAGTGAACTTTTTCTGAGAGTGTTGAATGCTAATCTCTGCACAGGGCCAGCAGAAAAGCGAGATATAACTCGACACTGTTCTGACGTCCTGTCCATTCTGAGTGCAGCTGCTGCTACTGACCAGCGAGTGACTTCAGCCAAATTGGTGGATGCCTGGTATGGCCGTGGGCCCACAAGCCTGAAGGTGGGTATCCCCAGAGCAAGAAGGCTCTTCTCACATACATTTGCTCTTTACTTGTCCTGGATATGTAGATTAGGTATGGTAGAGTATCATGTAGAGCTCTACTTGCCATCATTCTGCTGATGCAGTGAGTATTCTGGTCATATTGCCAGACGAAAGTAGTTGCCATGCTTTACTTGATGAATCCATATGACTAAAATAAACCAGATGGCTTCAGCTTCTTCAAGACAATACTTAGGTTGGCAGCCTTTTTTTTCTAGGTTAGGTGTAAAGGAAGGCCCACTATAAACCATTTTTCCCAGAATCTAGACCATCAGCCCAAAATATTGATTTTGTAGTCTAGACTGTACTAGATCTAGGAGATCTAAATAGATATACATGTACCTCTAAACAAGACATGCTCCTTTCTTTACAATCTAAACTGTGCACCAGGGCTAAGGAGTCATGTCATAGTCTGTTTATCTGCTTTCTTCTCTTTCCTCAATCTTTCCCTTGAGTGATGTTCTCTTTCCCTTTCTTCACTCCTCCTTTCCCGCTCCTCTTCCTCCCCCTGTCTGTCTCAGTGTTCATTGTAGAGAAACGGCCCTTTCCGATGTGTTTTTATAATGAACCACCAGCACAGTTCATCGACACCTTAGGCTTATTTGTGAGAATCAAACAAAGTTCGTTACATCCTGCTGCAGAAACCAAGGAAATGTTATCAAGAGTCACTATATCCGTCTGCAAAACCTGAAAATATCACCAAAAGAATTATTATTCAAATCTAGAATGAAGAAAATATTCTCAAGATCTATCATACATGTATTTGGCTGCAGATGTTGAGCCAAAATCATCAGTATTCATCGTATTCAAGAACTGCACTCAGATATTTGGTGACTTTGTTATGCAGGTGAAGTCAGTGGCAGTTCCTGGTATTGGCAGGGACAAAGCAGAGAGAATTCTGGCTCACATGCTGATTAACGGATATCTGCAAGAGGACTTCCATTTCACAGCCTACAGCACAATCTGCTATATCATACCAGGTAAGTATATTATCACTTACGATGATACCAGATACTAAGGTGCCCATATCCATGAGAAAACTCTTGCTAACAATGAGATTTCTTTCCTTGTTCAAGAACTCAGTCAAAAGTAATCTCAGCTCATAAGGGATATAAATTCTTCAGATTTTTTTCAGTAATTATACAGGTCATGCAATTTTAAAAACTTACAGGATGAGAACTGTGGTTCTCTTGTGTATGAAGTAATTCTATAGTGTTTCGAGTCAAGATTATCTGGTCAACATTTTTCTAGGATGTTGTACAACCATTTTTCTTTCATTGTTTGTCTTGTTAGCTCGAGAGATGGGGACACAGATGAAACAAAGTAGCCTTTCATTATCCTCTGCCGATCGAGATACGCGAGGTGGTAGATAGAACCCTATACTCCAATTCGACCTAGGGACTCCCCAATATGTACATAATGTAAATATCATAAACGATGTTCAAATAAATTCATGTATTGCTAATTGAATGTCGTGAAATAAGCATACCAGGGAAATAAGAAATAAAGGCCGAAGGGCTCATCCCTGTGTAGATAGAG
>JBCEWB010152706.1:0-10646 GCA_039654565.1 Peronia peronii
GTTGTTGTTGTTGTTGTTGTTGTTGTTGTTGTTGTTGTTGTTGTTGTTGTTGTTGTTGTTGTTGTTGTTGTTTAAGTACATAAAATTAAACAGATTATTGAAAGTCACAGTTCGTGGTCAGATATGGATTTGCAGGTAGCTTTATCTGATTTGAAAAAATAAAATTAATTGTCATTTAGAAAGGCTATTCTAGATTCAACGATTTTGAGTTCTACGAAAGAAACATTAATACAAGCCGAACTAAATTCATATTGATTTTTTTTTCTTTTTAGATTTTTTGAGCAGGAATTGAAAACCAAAATATTTCAGATCTCAAAATTTGATTCTCTTAAAGATTCTCTTTAACAGAATCGATTTTGAGATCTGAAATATATGTCTGTCTGTGTCGATATACAAGTGTGCAAGAGTGTGTGGTCTTTGAAATATTGTATACCTCGTATCCTCTTAGGATATTTTATGAAGGATTCTTTTTTCTTCTTTTTTTTTTTTTTTTTTCTCAAACCATTTATTTGATATTTAGCACTGCTGTATCTTATAAGTGGTTGAAACAAACATTTGTTTATGAGAAAATTTAATCCTGTGTGAGATAATGAGAAAAACTGTATTTCAGCTATACTTAATTTTCTGGAATAAAATCTGCTGCAAATATGGATATTCTTATTCGCCAGGATACGAGGTATACAATATTTCAAAGACCACACATTCTCGCACACTCGTATATCGACACAGACAGTGCACGCGCGAGCACACACACACGCACGGACCAAAGAATACATCAGTTATAAATCGACTCAAACTCTGTGACAGGGGAATGTGAGACTTTGATTTCTGGAAAATCTTTAAAAAGTAGGTTTAGTCCTGGATTAACCACTGAGTAAAATAAATGGGAGTTTAGGCCTACAGGCAAAACGAACCCCACAGACTTATTTTGTAATTCTTGTTCTTGTTGTTTTTCCTTGCCAGATTTATAACGGATCACGAAAGGAATTGCTGCCAGGTCAAGACTTTTTATAAAGAGCAGCATCAATAAATCACCCTGCAAATTTTGTACCAAAATTGTTTGCGTGTTGAATCTCATGTATATATCATAATTATGTAACTTAATGCTATGATTAGTTTAGAGTTTAAGGCCCCTAAAGATCTCTATTCTGCTTTAGGTGGATCCAGTTGATGATGTCAAAGTTTAGTTTCACCTTCGCTGTGTCTCGGAGTCAGCAAGCACTTGACATCTATGAGCTTCGCACATTCCGCGAATTTCGGTAGCCCTAGGCTGGAGATCCCAGCTATCTGTAGGTTATCACATGATTTATTGACTTTCTTCGATCGCGTGTGTGAAGTTCTTTTTCATTCACTGGTGAGCGTGTAATTTACCTATTGATTTATCTATACTATAGATCTCCAACAAAACCCACTACAGGTTTATGGACTCAAAAACTGCTGAATGGATCCACATGAAATTTGGCACACAATATTGTTGCATATGGATCTGTATTTCTACGTACATAGACCCGAAAAAACCTTATTACCTTTGACGTTATTCTAAAAATGCGATCCTATTCAATAATAAACTCCCGAGGGTGCTTGATCCGAATTGTACGTTGGATAGTAAGACGCGTTCCAAACGCGTCTTCTTTGTTAACATTCAGTTTAATCAGCCAAAATATCAACATCGAGATGCGCACGCTTGCCATACACTTGAAGTCGCAGAGCAATAATTATTTTAAAAATCTCCCACGGAGACCTTGGGTTCTCTTCTAATATCATGATAAAAAGGAGGAAACTTACCCCCATTAAATAAGGGAAATGTCGCCTGCCCACCTCTCCCGCCTTTAGATATTAAGAATTTGATTAATATAATGTCACAAAGAGGTAGGGACGGGAGGGGGGGAGCTACCTTTGTTAACAGAGAGATTATTCAGTAATTCTCACAAATCATGACGATTGTTTTGAGCAAATCTGCATTATCATAGCACACAATTAAGTGCCAAATTCAAACGGAATTCAAACCTGGATAATAAAGATATAATCATTTTGCCGTTTAATAAATCTGTTTGAAGTAAGACATCCGGTAAAAGGTGACAACTGTTTTTGAAATATAATCATATCTGAATTTTTATGGTGAGGCATTAGTTTCATATGACACCTTCAATATAAACGTCACGATCGTGTCAGATATGGAGTTTGATGTTAGGTACCCATCATAAATCAGTAGTTATCACAGTATTCCGATTTGTGAAATTCGACAAGGAATTCTCCAAGTTGCAAGGTTTTATTACTCGAATGGATGATGATATTTTCGACTGGATATTGGGTGGCGAGGAATCTACACGATCTTCAGGACCAGGGACAGATAGATGAACGACAGATATATTTGCTGACAGACCAGACAGACAGAGAGACAGACAGACAGACAGGCAGGCAGACACACATACATACATTTGACCCTGCTTAATTGTTAAAAGACAAAATGTACTAGAGGACAGTCCTATGATTCCAGACAAATGAAGAGCTGACTAAAGTCTGCAAAGCCAAGAGAAAAATGTAAATGAACTACTATATCATATAATATGATGTTATAATGATCTCCGCCACTGTAGGTCAATTTGTTTCTGGTTCAAACGAACCAAAGACGGATTTTGATATGGAACTCATATTTTGTTGGTGTACTGGATGTGTCAAATTTATTTCACCTAAATAGATCTAGTTCAGCTCATTATCCGAGGTTTTAATCGTTGAAATGTAGGAATTGCCATTATCGATTTTGGGAGCTTAACGGAAAAAGATGTCTTAATGTCTTCAGGAAGTTAAAGTTTTGATTAGAAGCCAGGCTTTTGATTACGCTTTCAGGTGCCGAGACGGCCATGATATAGTTTAAAATGATGGTGTGCCCTTTGATATTTTTCGTGTCCTACCATCTTGAGAAAGGGGCTAGGCTGCAGCAACACAATTTTGCGTTGTTATGAATTGTGCAATATCTGTGCTGGATTATTTTGTGTTTTTTCTTTACTTTTGACTATTTTTCCATGTTTTTGGTTTCATTCAGACACGGTCACAATTGGACAGACTAACGGTTGAAATTGAACGTCGATATTGTAAAAAGTTATTTTTCACGGGTTTTTGTTTTTCATTTTATTGTAATTTTTCTGGAATAGGTTGTTATTTTTTAAAATGTAGCCATTTTCCAATATTAATGCTACTGCTACAAATTAATAATGTTCTTACGCATTGTTTATGTTAAGATGTAATTGCTGCGGACAGGTTCATTTCAGCATCATCAACAACATTCAAGCGGTGTGGGGCAAGGACTGAAATCTATGGGGTTTTGGCTCCGAAAATGGGGATTACAATCACTCTTTTGCATTGTTTGCTTGAAAATTGCATCATAAAAAAATTCCCCGAATTCTTAGCATACTTTAGATGTTTTCTTTTTCGTATAATAATTTGTTTTTTATTACTGTTATTTTGTTGTTGTTGTTGTTGTTGTTGTTGTTGTTTTGTTATAATGTCTTTCAAATAACAGGAAGAGCATTGAATGTTTTTCTTTTTACACTGCTTGTTTCACACCATTGTATCTTACAAAGGTAAACAGTAGGGCTGGTCCTGAAAAGTTTAACAGTAGTGGAAAATGTGGATAGGATCATGCCAAAGAGCATCATCAATACTAAAACTGTCTCTCGTTACAGGTCTACGGTGGTGGTGGATCATCAATATTCTGTTGGCTTGAAACAACTATATTGAAATGACTGTTCAACACTTTGTTGTTGTTAACTACAAAAGTTCTGTAAGCCTTTACAAGAGGACAAAATTTGATTTTACTTTACATTCTGCTGAAAGGGGAACATTTTTCTTATCTGTAATTTGAAACAGCTTTATCTGCACTTTGTCTTTCGTATACCCTTTCTCAAGGATACCTTTGAAAAAAAAATCTCTATCCTTTTACAACATAAAAAAATGGCTAATTGTAATCCCCTAACAGTTTATGTGAAAGTTCATGGCGTAATCTTTGCCTATTTACCTGCACAGAACATTGCTTCACATCGCCGCTTGTCTACTAGTTTGATTTTTTTTTCGAACACCTACTCACAAGTCCTCTTTCTATCTGTGTGTGCATGTATGCGTACTCTTCTCTTATCTCTTTTCTCCCTGTCTTATATCTCACTTATTTGATCAGCACAAGTTTTCTCTCTCTCTTCAAACGCGATAACCCCACCTCCAGAAGGTTGAAAGGCTTATCAAGAACGTAACGTAACCTTTCTAACTCTTCTGTCATCCCCTTCCTCTCCCTCTCCCCTCTCTTCCTCTTTCTCACCTGCTTGTCACATTCTTTCTTTCCTACCTGTCACTCTGCTCTTTATTATTGCTCTCTCTCTCCTTTCCTTTTCGTCTCTCCTATCTCATTCATGGATTCTTCTTTCATTCCCAGTGCCGTTTTCTCACACAGTCTGCCCTCTTCGCTTCCTGTAAATTCTCCTTTCTTTTTTTTTTTAATCTATCTATCTATCCATCTATAAGTCAACTGACGATCGATTGTTCGATTGCTTTTCATTCCGTCGTCCACAGCTATTTTCTAGTCATGGCTTGATTGCGACATCAAAATTCGCCAAAGAACTAACTAAATTAAACTTTTATGAGAATGTCTTTGCACTATGCTTACAGTCGTTTGAGTCGTTCACACTGGAGACCGCATATCATGGCTGTTAATCTGGAGTAAAACCCCTAATAGTCCTGTGGCCATGGAAACCAATTCATGCGCCATCTTGAACCTGGCACAGAGGAAAGTGATAAATTAATGTTCTTGGGCACATAGGCAGAGAAAACAAGTGCCCTGTTAGAACTTTATTTTAAACGTGACAATCAGTAAACATTGAATACAAGCGATGGTTTGAATGAAAAATCATGTTCGCACATTTCACACACCTCTAGATTTTTATGATGTGCAGCACGTTTTTCAGTCACTTCTACACTTTCTACAGAGAAAAAGCGCGAGAAAACATTTACCTTTTTAACCAGTTAGTTCCATTTAGTTCTTATGTTGCTGGCTTTTGAACTTCATTATCAGCAAAATGAGAGTAACAGGAAACTGATGAACTATCAAACAACTGGAACCTTCACGGATCAGTGGAAGCTTGGCTTTGATGCTTCTACCCGTATGGCATTGCTTTTAAAACATTCTCCTTGACGGTATTGACTTAACAGGCAGCAATTATGTCAGTTTACAACAAAGATCTGCATCAAGGATACACGATGTGTCCGTCATGTGCGCGGATGCTGAAGTCCAAGATAGCTCTTTAGCATCTGAGTTGGCTACTGGGTTCCTATTAATACGTTAAAGGTTAATACTTAGCACACTTTCTAACCCTTAGAACACTGAACCCTTGGGCTTACTGTGATCCTCCTGATTGAGCTCCTGAGCTATTAAACCTATCTTTCATACACTGCTAAATGTAAGTGCAATCGGCTGTTTTAATTAGTTGACAAATTGTTTTAATAGCGTATATCATAATGCGATGTAGTCTTGCTTATCATTGTAGCAGTTGTTACGCACTACATGAATTTTATTTGTCATCTGTGTACAACGGCAGGGCTTAAGCAGTTAACAGTCTGCTTCTGCTGAGAACATTACATATATAGTTTGGTTGAACCTCTCTATCGGCTTTTTTTCCCTCACCTTTTACCCATCCACTGATCTTTCCCGCATTCACTCCTCCTTCACCAAACTATCACCAGACTTGAAAACCAGGTGTCTATGTGCATGTCGGTCTATCGCGGTCACTGTGGAGCTCGGCTGAGATAGAAGAGTACAATGAAAACTGCAACACAATGGTAATACGGTGGAACGATGAGAAAATACCATCTGGCTTTCACTCGATACGGGCGTGTTTGAAAACTCATGATCACAGGGCTCAAACCAGACTGTCTCTCTCTCCCATTTTTTTTCTACTTCAAAAACTGTCTGATCCAGCGTTACATTTAACCACAGCTGGACAAAGTAGAGCCAAGGGATGGGGAAAGGAACACAGACCTCACGAAACTCGTCTCCGATAAGGTTTTCGTGATTTGTAAGCCCCACATTACTTTCGCTTGCTGGTTGTTGTCGTTGTTGTTGTGTTGCTGCTGCTGTTGTTTTTGTTGTTGTTACTGTTGTTATTGTTGTCGTTGCTGTTGTTGTTGTTTGTTGTTGTTGTTGTTTTTGTTGTTGTTTCCTTCACTTGATACAAAAACAACTGAAAAACAATATTAAGAAAATAGAACTTCAAATTCATCATTTAAAGCCACTCCTTTGTACTTCGTAACCTGTTCCATCCTGCTAAAAGAGCTTTTATGCACAGAGGTGGCATTTTATGTAAGTAAAACTTCACATTACAAAATGTTCATTTACTGTAAACGATCGGGTCTGTCAAGGCTAGAAAGGTCTCCATGTATTTCACTGATGCATGTGGTGAGAACGGAAGAAAGTGTCACCGATTGAAAATAATGTCAGGTCAAAATGTCCGTTTAAATTCTCAGCCTAACGTAAAAAGAGCTATAATAGACTAAGATGGTGTTCTGACATGGGGATATTGGAGGATGTGGAAATACGAAAAAAAAATGATTAAACCAAAATGCAATTTAAAAAAAACAGAAACAAAAACAAAAAAAAACAACGAATCAGCGATCTGAAGAGTGGTACTTGACATTTTCAAATCCATTTTCCTTGAAAAGTTCTGATTTTGACACGCAGGAAACGAATGAAACGTTAGCCTCATGTCTCAAAATGTGTGAGTCTACGTTTGACTGCATCGTAGTGGTGATTGTTTCAAGTGTCGGCTACCCAAATCCTCAGAAATATTTCGTTCATTGCATTAAAGCCAGTAGGTAATACCCGATCTGAACAACATCTATAATGTCCGATTTATCTGGAGATCGAATCTGATAGTCCAGTTTCTATTTCTTTTATGCTCACCTGTCCAGAGTCCAACGTGCAAAGATGGGCATTATCATAGAATACCGAGAGCAATTTATAAGAATCTGTGCATTCATTCTTCAAAGAGACTTCAGAAACACACTTCAGAACTTTAATTCGTTCCTTAAGTGTAGGCTGATATGTTTTTGATGACTTTCAGATTATGTCAGGAAGATTCAATTGTGTGTGTTCTGGGTTCTTGAAGGTTAAAGTTTATCGTATGTAGACTGTCTCATGTAAAAGATGATTCCAAGCTGGTATTGAAGCACTGAAGTTTAGAAACATATAAAATAATTATGAACCATGTCTCTACTACTAGAAATAACTGGGCAACATTGGAAAAGAAAGCCAATGTGTTCCATAAAGTGCCATCAACAACAAAAACATAATAAGAGAAAACATACGAGTTACTAGAGTCACATGAGGTATTTCGAGATTGGTCACACGACCGAGGGATTGTTGCTCACACTCTGATCTGTGTAGATCTACATGCTCTGCGCATGGCAGGCAGCTGTTGGCGAATTGTGAGCACTCAGACATGTCCACACCATGCAAACACAAACTGTATGAACGATGTTCCCTCGGTCATGTGACCAATCTCGAAATATCTCACTGGTGTATTTCCATATAAATACCTTTTTGTTTTCTCTCCCTGCTGCAGGCGAATAAATTGGAGTAGACCAAGGAGTTTATACTGTTACACTGGAGTGCGGACTCATGACGTCACCTTAACAATACACCATGTGTCTAGCGTACCAGTACTGGGCGCCATGGCCATGGGGTTAGACTTAGCCCGAAAACATACTGGTCCGTCAATCCTCAAAAATCGGCGGCAAGGTCACGGATGGAGTGGTGCAAGAAGAAAAATATAGACAAAAGGTGTTTGTTTGTTTGTTTGTGTTGGGGTTAACGATACATCAGCACGATTACGGCTATATTGTGTCAAATACGGTTAGATACGTTTACACGTCAAGAAGAAGAGAGGAAAGAAAGCGGGACAGAAGACAGTAGCAAGGAGAAGAAGAGATGTCTCCCCTGGAACGTCGAGGATGGCATTCTATGGGAGACTTCCCACCAATGGCGGGCTTATACCACCTGCAGATGGGAGCAGAGAACCTACTTATAAACCCCGGGCCCCCGCGGGGGAAGACAAAAGGTATAATTATAGTCATCGTCGGCTGTCGCCGGCTGGCAGAGGTCAGTCGGGTTGAAGTGCGGCATGTTCCACTTCTTTCGACGTGCCGGACGAACTTCGTTCACTTCTCTGCACGTGTTTAAAAATAACCCAGGCTGAGCGTATATGACTAGCAATACTCTCTATCTTCCTCTCTCTCACACACACATACAATTCATTTTTGAATTTTTAATGATCGTTGCGCAGCTGAGACATTAATGATGATGTTCACCATTTGTATTCCTTTCTTTTATTTACTGGATGTACTGACATCAAACGGCTTGGTAAATTTCAGCAAAGCCAGAGGAAACTCTGGTGTAAGTTCGTAGCGATTCTGACGTAAACTTCTTCGTCTCCACCACCACCATAAAGCAAGCTTTTTCTTTACAGGCGCCATTGAAAAACAACAACCACGTGCTCACATTTCAAAAATCTCGCCGGAAGGTGACAGTTTGACGAATTCACTTTGTTTATGTCTTTTCCACCGACAGCCGCCTACCTTTCGGTGGCTGCTAATCGGACGGACCAGTATGTTTTCGGCCCTAGTATTGCTATACTCGTGCACTCGTGATCATATGATCAATACTTTTAAAATCTTTTCTTATAAACAAATGGATTCATAATTTTTTTTTTTTTAATTACCAAGAGCTACAACAAGAAAAAATTACAATAGACTTGCTATCGTAGGATAATGGCAGTGTGGGTTTCGTTTAGTTTTCAAATAATTTATAAGTGGTAACATAACAACAACGGCGTTAAATATTAACGTTAACTAGGTTTCTTGCCTCCATGGGCATGGCTCCACATTCGACACGCGTAATGTCATCAGTCCACTCTCCAGTACAATGGTATAAGCTCCTTGGAATAGACTAATCATATATTCATTCCTGTTTGTTTCTGGTCTACTTTTCATTCATGAGTATCGCTTCAGAGAGAAGGAGACAGTCTGTCCTTCTCCCGTTCTCGCTCTCTTTTTTTTTTCTCTCTCGCTCTCTCTCACACACACACACACACACACAGGCACACACACATTCACTTTCCCTGGGCCGTGTAGAAAATCGTGAAACGCTGTCTAATCACGACAGTTTCATAATGAACTTCCATATGTCAGCTGTTTCTACTCCATTATCTTTCAGATAAGTATACTTTAGCGGCGTGGTGTAATTAAAAACCCAGATAAGAAGACTTCTGCACTAAACTATAGAGAGGCTGGCCATGCTCTAGCCCATCATTGTAGTTGTCACTATCTAATTAAACACTAGGCAGTCACTGTATCACCGTTGTTAGAATATTGTCATCGTGTTGGTGTCAATCATAATCCTCTATAGCTTACCTTCTCATACTCATCATATCTTGTTGTGCCTCGATACTTGTTCCTAGGCATACAGCCTGTCCACTAAAACTGCATTATGCCTGTTCGATTATAAACTGTAGAATAGCGGGGACTTTAACAAGGGACCCAGACAGGTGAATATCTGAATATCTCTTAGATAAATGAATACGTTAATTCAATGTGACAATGTCGTTCCTATCCCACAATATATCAAGCGGCCCAAACATACAAACAGACAATAAAAAACCAGTCAGTCATCTACATGAAAATTGGTGTCTAGAGAGTCTAGGTCAAACAATGGCATGAATTTTGCATTTGTGGGTGCACGCTCGCATACAAAAGATAATGCAGTCGAGTACAGAAAACTCGACCACGCAATCTTGAATTCACGAAAATGTCGAACGCCGTTATCGGCTTAGTTTAAATTCCTGTTTTCTTTGTGTTATTAACACGCATTTCTCGAACTCTCAACACGGATTTCTCGAACGAGTTCATCACTTATCAGATCTCAAAGCTCATTTTTCGTCTGGCCTTGCTCGGCCCAGGCTGTTGATGATAAGGGAAAGGCATGTAGGAGAGGTAGGGGTAGGCAATGTACAGTGTGTCTAAATTTGGGCCTCATTGAAGATGAAGCACCAGGAGGGGGTGGTGTAGCAATCGAGCGGGTGGTGGGCTGTCTGTATTGCAAGGAATAATCATAGCCTATTTGACGCAATGCACGCACAGCAATGTGTCCGAAAGGCAATAGATGACGTCATTGAGATGAACTAAGGGGCACTAATTCCTAAAATACTGTTAAGATCGGACCATATTAAAGTCGTATGGCTATGTCCCCTTAGCAGTCCTTCTATTTCTTTGTCAAAAAAAAAGACCGTCACGAAAATCTCCAGTTACGGAAATCTCGAACGCATTTTTCAACCCCCGAGAAATTCGAGTTTCCAGTTCTTTACTATAAAATCAGAATTCTATTAAAACATTTTGTTATTTAAATTTGTTTTATGACGCTGCTTGTTTTATGTTTGATATATTTGTTTATGATGAGCTCACAATGGCACCTTGCTCTTACATTAGCGATTTACCACACACATCACATGGCGTTACTGAATAAGATATCCCCAAAGTTATGTGTGTGTGTGTGTGTGTGTGTGTGTGTGTGTGTGTGTGTGTGTGTGTGTGTGTGTGTGTGTGTGTGTGTG
>JBCEWB010152717.1:0-10646 GCA_039654565.1 Peronia peronii
TAATCAGACCTCTCTCTTGTCTTTAGAAGAGGAGGACTATGTTGGTGTAGAATCGAACACACAAAGATCTGTCCACGATAGCTCTCATCGATATATGACAATGCAGCACTTAACGAAGAGCGATTCATTCTTTGATTTTCTGTTTCATTTTCTTGACTCGTGTCATTTTGCTGTTGAGAGGCCAGGCTAATGATACTCTGTACAATATAAATGATATGATCAATATTATCAAACAAACAAACAAACAAACAAATTGTAGTTATATTTGACATATCAAAGTTTTACAATAATGTGAAATGATCTCACCCACCAAATTCACAATAAAGGGAAATATTCCTGCAAAAAATATACAAGATGGTGCAAAAGTAGGCATACAGTTATGAAACAAAAAAATACATACAATAGAAAACACGTACAATTGTAAACAAGTACAATATTCACTGCATTTATTATACATACAAATCAATATTGTATATACATGTTCAAGTATTACTATAGTTATGAGAAAATATATGATTATTGTCACCACAAATATATAAAAAATGAGGCCAATTAATTTAATATGCTAATAATTTTAATGATTTAAGTATTACAACATTTATGAGATACGTACTGTTATACCTATATTTGCATCCCAGTGTACCTTTGTTATACTTGAGAACGAAGCAAGTGCTATGAAACAATCTATTTCTTCAATCAACACAGAAATTTCTACAATATCTCTTTAATCTGCTGTGTTCTGATACTGTTCGTGATTTTTTTCCTCTCTCTGCATATACCTGTGAATGAATGTTACGTGTTTAAGTCACTAACGATGAAATTATATTTCCCTTATGAGACAAATAAGGTTTATCTCTTTTGTTAAATCTTTATTCAGCTGATCATTTATGCAGTTACTAAAATCACCTTTTGATGTCTGTGGCAAAACTGCGACGAGCAAAGATTCTACTAACTCAAATGAAGAGAGCAATCCCATAAAGAAAACGGATGTCTGGAAATACAAAACATGATGACCAACTTTCCCAGAAAAGGCCGAGCAGTGAGATGATGAAGATGATGAGATTTTTAACAATCTTGCTACATATCACTCTTTATTATGTGACTGGAAATTCACACCACCAATTCAATACCGCTTAGCATCTTTCAGTAAGCTCAATCATTTCCGGTATTTAAATATTAAAGATCATGTGTCTCTTGATCCATAGAGCTTAAAGGTATTCAGTGAATGAATAAATTAATAAATGAATGAACGAACAATGAACGAACGAACGAACGAATGAATGCATGACTGAATTATGGTAGCTTTTGAATTGCGCAGATTCTGTTAACTGCTGTCACAAATATAATTTGTGGAACAATTTCAAGGCAGACGAAGAAATTTCAAACCCAATTGCAATACGAAATTTTCAATTTGCAAACTGAATATTTTTGCATTGTGTCAAAACTGTCATTAAATCTCACTTTCTAATTCTTCGTCCATTCTGTGGTTTGGGTTCTATTTGAGATATTATTCATTCATTCATTCATTCATTCATTCATTTATTCATTCACACAGCCATTCATTTATCCATTCATTCATTTATTATTCATCATTTATCCATCCCTATGTGATTCGTTCATTCATTCATTCATTCATTTCATTCATTCCATACCAGTTTATTTACTCACTTGTCTGTTCTTCCACTTCGCGTTCATGGACTTCTTATTGCAAAACCGTCAAGTTAGATTTATATTTCCCATTTGGAAAGATTTACCAGCCGAATAGGAAGAAATCTCTTGGTTTATTGCAGGTTAACATCAAAGATAAATAGCTTCTGTTCATTACTAGGACGAGGTTCCACAGGTCTGAAAATAATCGATAGCATTGTAACCTATTGTTGGGGACGCATTTAGATTTCCAGAGCTGCTTTAGTTTTATTCTCTCAAAATCTGCACAATCTATAGATCTTCCCCTCAATATGCACCCCCGTGGGGGCCCGGGGTTTATAAGTAGATTCTCTGCTCTCACCTACAGGCGGTGTAAACCCGCTATCGGTGGGGTGTCTCTCATGGAGTGCCATCCTCGACATTCCAGGGGAGACATCTCTTCTCTCTCTCCATGCCCCTGTCTTCTGTCCCGCTTTCTTTCCTGCCTTCTTCTTGACGTGTAAACGTATCTTACCGTGTTTGACACAGTATAACCGTAATCGTGCTGATATGTCGTTAAACCCCAACACAAACAATCCCCTCAATGTAATCTCAGACGACAGTGCAGATTGGTTGATTAGTTCACGAGGTTTTTGTCCTTACCCCACATTGATTTCCCTATTGTGATTGAAATATCGTATTCTTCATCTCGTTTTGCAGGAATATTTAATCTCCTCGGAAAACTTACGCCCACAACATGTTTTTCCCCTAGAAAACAATGCAAGGAATGGACATCTGAAATGAACGATCGCCACACGGGCAGCGCAGTGGAATGAAACGTTTGTGTGAACATTGGAGATGAATGACTTATTTTTCAATCTTCATGAATTTCTTATCTAAATCAAACGATAGTATCATTTTTCTCACAGAACTTTCTCAACGGATATATAATATTATCCATTCACACATTCACTCGTCCATTCATTCATTTATTATTCATTCATTCGTTCATTCAATTAGTCAGTCACTTATTCATTCATTTATTCATTCGTTCATTCATTCATTCATTCATTCAGTCATGCATTCATTCGTTCATTCGTTCGTTCATTGTTCGTTCATTCATTTATTAATTTATTCATTACTGAATACCTTTAAGCTCTGTGGATCAAGAGACACACTATCTTTAATAAATCATACATGAAAAACTTCTCTAACAGCTTATTCCTCTCATACACTGACATACATTATACGCATCTACATGCAATCACACATAAGCGCCTCGGCGTTATTTTGCGCATAAAGTCTATCAAGAAGATGGATAGACAGGTGGACAAACTCTCAATGTGTAAGGCAGAGAGGTGTGATTATGATCTCATGTGAAGATGATATCTCACTTGCTAGGCCCGGTGTGCATTGCACTTACCACAGGGGAACACTTCCCCAGGAACTGTGCTCTGTCTCCATGAATTTCCCCCGAATTGCATCTGCACTTTTTTGGCTTCAAAAGTCATTTTGTCCTGGGAGCAGAACGCTCACCACATAGATCTTATTTCTAGCGTGAACATCCAAGACCGAGATAACCACCTTCAGGAGGTTGAAAGTCTCACTAAGATTGTAATCGTAATCCAAAGACGCGCAATCAGAAAGTACCTATTGAGTCTCTTGCTCCGAGTCAGAAGTCCAACTGATAGTAACAACAATTGATTTAGTATCTTAACCAATCTGATGTCTGAGTCCAGGTAATCGAAGCGTTAGAACAATGCACTGGCCATTGTAATGCATTCTGTATGGTCAAGGATACCGTCCTACTTGGTCAGTCTTGGATATCCAGTTTCCTGGCCTGTATCGTACTTCCATTACTACAAAGATCCTGTGAAAAATACTTGAATGAATGAAAGGTTTGATGAGAAGCGCTCTGTTGGTATCAAACATCTCTCAATCAATATTCATCTTCTTCTTCTCAGAACTGACTTCATCTGAAGCCACCGGGTCCCCTCCGGACGGCGTATATTAAGCACGAATGCTCCTCTATCCATCGCGGATGTAGGTCTGGGTCTGGATCTCCTCAAACATTTTATTAGTCTATTCTTAGATGTTGTCGGTCGATCTGTCCCTTTGCCTACTTCTTACTCGGTTCCCATCACTGTTCTTTGTAGTACAGTATAGCAAACCCATTTGATCGTGTTACATGGTCGTCCCATCTCACATTTCTTTTCTTCACCGTTGTAAGAAAATCTCCCTAAGGACCAGTGTATGTTCCAATGGTCCTGCTGACCTATTCGTCTGTAATTGGTTCAAGTATAAGATGCCTAAGACATTTTGGCTAGCATCTCATCTCCAGTATCTGTATGTTCTTTGGCATTTCGGCTGTCAGGGTACACTCAACACCGTTTCTTTCAACTTTGAAAGGTGTCGTGGAAGTTTATCACGCACTGTTGATCGGCTGCCAGACTGCACTGCTTGTGTAGATCTTTCGGGGAACAAAACGAATTTTTATTTCCAAATCTTATTCCGGAGAGCCATTTTCCAAATTTATATTTTCAGGCTATGAAATATGTCGATTAAAGGCATATTTGAAATCAAGTTAATGGTTTTTTCAAAAGTGTGAACAAAAAGCACGATATGATCCAATAAGCGGCAGCGACTCCGGGTACTTTCATACACGAGAAATTTCCACATTCATACAACTTTTTCATCGATGCAAAATTTCAGAATGGTCGGGACGGCTCGTCCGACATTATACAGGCAAGAACAATTACTCTGATTTCCCTGCCTTTCCAAAAACGCCTGTAGTTTGCACACAGTTATTGGCCATGAGCCACAGCTAAGGAGATATCATTAACTTCCTAGAATTGTAAGAGATGTTGTTTTTTTTTTTTTGGGGGGGGGGAGGGGGAGGGAGGGTCGAGGGGTAGGAGAAAAAAACATATTTATTAATATCATTTTCAGAATTTAAATTTGAGGCAATAACCTGTGTGACCTCTTTATTATCTTTAGATTATAATTAATAGTACATATAGACGTAGTCCTCGACCTCACAAAATTGTATTATTAAATTTGAATTTTAGACCCAACCACATATTGTAGCATTGCTCCTTATTCCACCTCATCTGCCCTGTCAGCCTCAAGGGGAAAAAAGGCTGATTGTTTTGAAAGTACTTTTTTGACATCATCTCTCCATTTACGAGGAGTTAAGCACTGTCGTTAGGTTAGTTTACTTCGGGTCCCTTATTTCACCCCATTACGACACAAGTTTGCATCTCAATTATGGGAAATTATTCAGTTTTCAGTTTGCAATGCTGTCTATATCGTAAGGAAAAATGAAGAGAACCGACTGGGAGTGATGGGGATGCAAAAATGAGGAAATAATTATGTTTATGTCTTGCCAGGGACTTTGTGAAGGGAGGAACCATTAGTGTGAGCCAGGAGCTAAAACTCTGGAGTATTTCCGAATCATCTGAGTAACGTCTCAGGCATTTACTGTGTAATGTATGTTGTCAGGTCACTTAAAATGAACTTTTACTGGTACTATTTTATGGGGACAGAAAGTCTATTATGTTATAGTAATAGATGTGTGGAAAAAATGAAAAAGGTACATCTTGAAAATGTTCAATTTGCTCAATATTAGAAAATTCACAAGGCTATAAACTTTCATCATAATCCTCCACCTATGAACAGACTAAAGCTGAAACAATATGGCCAAGTGACTCTTTCGTCAGACATTGCAAAAACTATCTCACAAGCGTAATAAGACGCAGGCTCAGACAAGTTAGGCAAAGGAGAGATGGGAGGACAACAGCCGAGAATGGTCAGGAAAAGGATATGCTGAGTCCCAGAGAGCAGTAGAGGACAAAAAGGATTGGTGAAGGTGGTTTCAACTTCACATAATATATGACAGGACTATATGGGCGACGTCCAGGAATAGACGATGCACAGATGACAGCGAAAGTGAAGAACAATCATATAAATAAGGACAGTCAGTGCTGGAACATAGAGCAAGGACAGCACTTTTGGACCATGGCAAGCCATCTCGTCACTGTGCAATGTTGTAGTGCACCAATTTCACGATGGCGGAATTCATGGCTATAAAATATCTCAACCTGTTCACATCTTGCAGAGCGAGTTATGTCAATGTATTGAAGTCTGCACATATTTCACCTTCAGTAAACTATCGTTTGCTTTTCAATACAGCCTGCCATGTTATGGGAAACGGGGGAATTTACGTTATTTAACTGCATGGAGATTTTGCGTAGTTTAATGTTGGTCTGCCCCTCGAGTTCACAACTTTTGTAGTTTTGGCAATGGCAATTGATTTTCAGTCAGACCTTGCTTTTCTTTCCATTGTCGAAATGACCACTTTATCTTTCTCTCACAGAGAAACCGAGAGCGTCTGTGTATTTAAATTTTTTATCCATTATATATTTTCATTCCCTATGAAGTTCCTCAAACTGAAAAGTGAGATATTACTACGGGGAATTCCCTTTCATCCTCTTTATTTTTATCTTCCTCTTTCTGAAAGAGAATCAGGTTAAAATAGGAAAGCTTCAATAATTTCAAACGAACGAATTCTAGAGGAAAATGACCAAAGAATTGGTAGAGTTGTTAATCTTATGATGGAGGGGAGGGGGAGGGGGGGGGAACTTGGAAAAAGATAGTGACATAGTACCGGAGTGTCCGCACGTCATATGATAAAGCATACATGAACATAGGATATAAATATAAACTAGATGTATGTTAAGGGATTTATCCTATAAGTATCAAGTGGGCGATTTCATAAGAGACTCCTTAAATACGTTTTGATCTGAAATTTCTTTCACTGTACTGTCGTTGCATTTACATTATATCACTCAATAGCATAACATTTTCATGTCTTAAATAATAAAATGAATGTAATATGCTGTCATAGAAACCCTGACACCCTAGCACTTCCTGCTGACAAATTTAGGGTTAAAGGGGCATCCTTTCGAATAAATAAAACACAGAACTCTGATACAGACAGAAATATCCCTGGGAGCAGACTGGCTGAGAGATCGTTGTCGCTTAATCCCCGACCTGATGCGGAGACAGAAAAGAAATAAATGCCAGAGAAACTGCTTGACAAATATCTCTAGGAGAACATGAAATAATCGCCTCACATCCAGAAATAACCACGAATCGAACGAGAAACAGGTAAAAGCATATGTTTTTTTGTTTATTGCCTCAGGGATATTATCTTGGAGCACATTAAGGGGGTGGAGGGTTGGAAACTGGAGGGGGAAGGGAGGAGGAGTATGGAACGGGTGGGCACTACCTGATTTATTTATTTATTTATTATATTATAATTATTTTTTACTTTCACCAAGTGTCATTTTAATGTGTATATGTGTGATTCGCATGTCTGTCTGATTCAGAATATGTCCTTGGAAATCTGCCGGCGTGTCTGGTTGCTATGGAAACGGTCGTATCTTGGAACCTCTCCCCCCCCCCCCCCCCCCCCATTCCCCCTTTTGTTTTTCAAAATCCATGTCCTCTGTTACTTCTACGCCACATCCTCTCAAACTTTGCACGTCGGTCTGAATATCAATATTTAAACAAAGACTCGAGCAACTGAAAGTTTCCTTGATAGCTGTTCCTCATAAGTTTTGAAAATGCCAAATATCAAATAAATACAAAAATAACATTTTTTTTTCATTAACATGTTTTCTGAAAGAGAATAGGAGATGCAATAAACAGACCGGTTCATCATCTTTATGATGTCAAGGAAACCATTAAGTCAAAAAGGATGATAACAGGTTAATAAGTTTTGGAGACGATAGAAATAAAAGACAAAATGCAACGTTTCGTGGGGAAAAAATGAAATAAAATAATCACAAATGGCCATTAAAAAACAAAAATCCACCAACTGCACAAAGCACAAAATGCCTCAGACTAGACATCAAAATAATCCTGGAGAGTGAAATAGGGACTCCCACTTATCTTATGTCTTCTGGGGAGCTTCTTCTTGAGCCTCAGTTATGGTTCTGCGTCTTATATTTACCTTTTGATAAGCTTGCAACTTGCTCTTGAAAAGACGTTATCTGTCTTTCGCTTCACTGAGCCTGAATGATTGAGTTCCCAGCCCGAAGTCCGATGATTGTTTTTTGCACCAGAAATACTCACAGGACACATAATCGATTCAGCGAATGCTGTTGTCAACGAAAATTCCACTTTATACAAGGAATGGAAATTGTCTTTGGAGCACCGAGATCGCACAGAATTATATAGGCTTTTATTACGTTATTTGTGCCCCTGGGTTCAGCAATAAAATAACAAATTTACTTAACAGACAGATGGAAAATTCTCAAATATTTAGAAAACATAGACAGGGAATGCAAATGAGAGACTGTTTATTGCCTTGGTCTGTCGTGAGTCAGCGTGTGTGTTTACCAATAACATGGTCATCCTTTGACCTTTGTCCACTCGGCAACGAGTCAGCAGCAGGGTTATCAAAACTGAGCCCTCATGGACATGGCTCCACATTCGGCACGTATAAGCACGTATAACAGTATAAGCTCCTTGGTATATTACCTTATCTCCATTGCTCTCGTCTTCATTTGTCCAAGTTTTGCCCGAGTCCAATTCCCTTAGGCGTATACAAAGATCAAAATCAGCAGTGATCGTGATCTCAAATTATAAAAAATGTCTTAAAACTAAGACGACTGTCTCACCTGTAACTAATCAAATACACTTAAAAAAAGCAAAAAACAATATGAAGAACTCGATATTGATCAAATTTTGCCAAATTTTCGAGCTCAGGTAGCTGTCCGTCAGGGCAATATAGGAAACATATAAAATGTAAATAGGATATTACTGTACTGTTAAGTTTTGATGAGCCTTTCGATCCCCTGTGACGGGGATTATCTCAGCTTAAATTGCTGTACTATGATGTTTGTGCACCGATTTATCCTCTTATCGGCCCAGCATGGATTCAGTTTAGCCAGAGCTGTCGTCAGGATCAGCGGCAGATAATAGAGTCTGAAACGGAACCTTCGTGAATGGATCTGTTATAATTACATGACTATGTAGTTTAATTATCCAAAGCCAGAGAGACGTTACAATTATTCTACCAAATTGTACTGCCCATATTTCTTAATGACTCAATCTACTTTAAAGTTTAGGTTTTCTACGATCACTCCTTGTTATGGGAGCTATTTATTTCCCTTGTCAACGTAGGTCCTGTCAAATGTAATCAGTTATCACAGATCATGTCCATGTCTTTGTCCATGCCCTTATATGATATCATTATGGATGTTAAATATTTAATATGATGATATTTGTGGTTATATGTATACCACTGAGTTAGAACATGTCTGTATCACGATGTCCGAATCGTTTTCGTGCAATAAATCGAGTTGCCTTGTACGCTATGAGTTTTTTGTGTGATCACTCTATGATTGGTGAATGCTCGATGATTCACAACATATGAGGACACAACACGCCTGTACTTTACCTGCTGTTGTTTGTTGACATATCTGCTATTTTAGAAAAGACATATCTGCTATTTTAGAAAAGAATATCCGGACAGACCATGGCATTTTTCCATGATACAACGTGATAGCTTACGGGGGTCCCAATGGCCGTGTGGCTAGGCGTCTGCTACTCGGCGAAAAACTCATGTCCTGGAGATCGAGGGTTTGAGTCTCAGATCCGCCCACGGGGGATGGGAAGATTCGAAGATTAGAGCCTGCATTTTCTCAGAGACTTAATGATCCCCTGGTTTACTCTGGGTAGAGAAGCCCGACGTCTAGCCTTTTCAGATTAGGGCGAATATATTTCGGAGGTCCCACGTATACGTTACGCACGTTAAAAAAAAGCCAAAACCCTTAGCAGTTAAAATTCGACGACGAGTAGGCGGAGTGCCACTATTCGGGCAAAATTTCCTAATGCCAAATTTCTACCCATAAAAATTCTCGCCGAATCGAAGAACAGGCAGATGTTAAAGCTGAGATAATCCTACTGTCTTACGATTAAAAGACTTTAAAAAAAAAAAAAGAAAAGATTGTTTACCAGTTGTTTCGCAAACCGGAAGAATATCATAGAAAAGTACAATTATTTCGGGTCATACTTCAATCTAAGACAAGGTAGAGGTGGAGGTGAAAGGGTTGAATGACCCATAAATAAGCTTGTCCGAGATCACATTTATTATGGTGCCAGATAAAGGACCCTAGACGACGTGTTGCTGTCAAACTGTGAGAGGAAAATTGCTCATAATGTTGTACTGCTAGTCTTTGAGTACTCATCGCACTTCCAGGTAGTGCCAAAATGAGATCTCACTCAGCCAAAATTACGCCCTCGGACTGTTTGACATGGACATATCCTGGACGTAGGCGAGATCGATATGACCAGAGCGAGGTGAGGATAGGGGTCTCGGTCCTTATATGTGCCTGTATGTTATACTAAGTGGTCTGGTCTTGACAATAGGGGTTGTTTTGGACAAGCCTTGTTATTTCCCTTTCCCAGGCACAAGGATGTAGAACAAGCAGCATAAAGAGGGAATAAATGATTTTTTTTACTCTTTGCTAGAAATTACATAATAAAATTTTACAAAAAATTCATTGTATAAGGAAGCTCCTTTCTTCCTCTCGTAATAATTTTAGCAAAAAATTTTGTGATCGGTTTTTCTAATGACAAGAAGAAAAGTGAGTTTTTCCTTCTTTACACTGTTTCTTCAACAACCCTTGTGTCGGGTAAAGGGAAGTAATAGCGCTGGTCAAAAACAATCCTCATTGATGAACTACTGTAATGTGAACATAACCTACAATGAGGACAATAGCGACTTATCTTATCTATCTACCTCACCGTACCTTCACATTATGACAGAAAAGGTATCAACCACAGATCTGACTAGTTCATACTGAATGTTTCCAGAGCTAATAGACATCAATTTCTCCATCAATATCTATCTATCTATCTATCTGTCTATCTATCTGTCCGTCTATCTATCTATCTATCTATCTATCTATCTATCTATCTATCTATCTATCTATCTATCTATCTATCTA
>JBCEWB010152739.1:0-10646 GCA_039654565.1 Peronia peronii
TCTGTCTGTCTGTCTACCTACCTACCTACCTACCTACCTACCTACCTACCTACCTACCTACCTACCTACCTACCTACACACAGATAGGCGAACACTCACATTCATAATCAAACACACGCAGTTTGCCCACTGCAGAAAAAGATGAAGTATATTATGCTTCATGAAATAGGCATGCCCGTTCAGACATCCATATAGACAGACGCACTCACAGACACTCATTCATCCAGGTGACGTGGCGGAGCTAGAGGGATGGGGGTGGGGAGCATAGAAGCGGGTGACGCAAGAGATTCTTCGAGTTTAAAACAGTGCACTCTGTGTAGGAAAATAACTAGACCAAAACATGACTCACGCTAACAGTGAGAGCATACATTACAAGAATGGAAGGAGTGGAACATTTTTCACTTCCTGGTGAAAGCTCGGTCCTGCCAGAGGCGGGTATATTCACACTATATATATTTTCCTCCCCCTCTCTCCCCCCCCCCTTCCTTTACTCCCCACCTATCTATAACCATAGCTTCATGTCTACAACACACAAGGTACTTGTATGCGCGCTCCTCGATTGTCGAGGGAGTGGGATAGCAGATCGATTGGACTCGTGTGAACGTGCATTTTGTTATCTATACTGTCTCGTCTGACAGAGATTGCAGTCATCAGCTATTTCGGAAAATTTGCAAAGAAAATCATGAGTATGATATATATTTCGCCGAGTTTTGTGGCCATATAGCCAGGCTGCTCCAAAAATGTACGTTACGTTCTATAAACGTCTTTCAACCTCCTATATGTAGAAAAGACCTAATATATATATTTTGTTTACATTAGTCCGATATGGCTGCATGACTGAAGTAATGGAAATCAATTCGGTTCCAAAATTCTCCCCCCCCCCCCCCCCTCTGGTCACGACATCGGTTCGGATAGCCTCTTTTCTTGAGTAATTGTTAGGGTAGACACAGCTTTATCGTAGGGTTAGACTAAATTTGGTTTTAGCCACCTTTTAGATCATCAGCTCCGGTGTTTTTTTTTTTTTTAAATTTAGAGTCTAGTTTATACTACATTTATTGTCAAGGCATCACCCTTTAAGCTGAACTGTGCACCAGGTGGCATATCTATCAGCATCCATATTTTTATCAGGTTGTTCTATTGCACGATAGGTTGCCATTAGATAAATCCCATTCTCTCCAAATATATAAACGTCATCGAGATTAGCAACCAATAAGTAAGGTCTATCGATGAGGGGAAAGTATTCTGAACGAAGGATTGGATTTGAAACTTTCTTCCCACGTTTTCTTCCCATCTCATTTACAAAATTGGATATCACATTAATTTACAAGGCGAGATGATTTGATTGGATCTGTTCGTTTGATTCGTGTCCCAAAACACTGAATGGCAACCGTTCATTCTGAATGATTCCGTCATCGTAAAGTCATTAGACTTGTGTTAATCTGTATAGGGCCTACATGTAGGCTATGTTATTCTCTACGCAACCCAGAATGTTAGGCTTGGTTCCATGTATTAGCACAGCCTAATGCACCTTTATGGCCTAAAATGTCTCTTTACACTCATTTAGAGCTGTAGTACCGTAATACACAAAATTTGTCACCCAAAGAAAAACAACATCGCGCTCTATTTACCCTGCGTTTCATAGAGGAATTTCTGTCTTTCATACACTGTCTTATTCACGTTTGCACCCAATTCAGAACATGAGAAAAAGACCAGATGATATTGGTTGAATTGTATGTGGATCAATATGTACTGAGGCATTGATTTCCTGTACGTGCATGGTCGTATGGCTATTGATATGCGCTGTCGATCGTAAAAGCAAAAACAGAGGTTTAGGTGTACCCCCAGCTGAGTTTGGCTGAGTTCTGATTATCTCGAGTAGAAAAAAAGAGCGGATATAACATACAATTCTGCCAGTTTTTTTTCTAAATGCAAATCAATAACTCTACACTATAAATATTTGACCTTATTTGGTAAATTTTGAAACAAGAATACACCTTTTCACTGAAATTCCAACTTTACAGTATTAAAGAAAAATAATGTCTGTCTGTGTGTGTGTTTGCCTGCCTGCCTGCCTCCTTGCCTGCATGTCTGCCTGCCTACCTGTTTGTCTACCTATTAGTCTGTCAATCGGTCGATCTCGAGATAGCCTCCACCAGAAGGTTGAAAGATCTACCTATATAGAACGTAACGGTCGATCTATCTGTCCCATTGGCTATCTGCCTGGTTGACTATCTGTCCGTCTATCCGGTTGATTGTCTGTCTATCAGATACCTAAGACATACACTTAGCCTATGAATTCCTTCATCTTATCCAGGTTCACCCACCGTCCACTTTATTAACCAGTCCACCTTATAGAAAGAGTATATTGGCAAGTGTCCAAGCCAGTTTTTTTTTCCCACCAAGATCAAAAGCTGAAAGTAATTTTATGGAGAGAAATGTGCCTAAATTCTCAAAAGTTTACCGGGTGTAGTCTTTTCGGCAAGCCTAAACGTGTTGACCAACCTCCCCATTCTCCTTCTGTTTAGGGGGTCTCACGAAGACCTTTAAAGTTTTCTTCAGCTTTCCTTTCTGACAGTATTATGCCCAGCTTTTTGACACTTTATTAAGTTAATTTTAAGACGTAGCCACTATTTTAGAGGAACAAAGGATGAAAATATGCATTTTATTCAGGGTCCAAGTGGAAAGTCCCGGGGAGGGGAAGGGGGAGGAGGAAGGGGCTATAAATAGTAATCGGCTGTTCATTTATTCTTTGTAAGAAAAGATTGATTAGTTAGCTGTCACGCCCTTAATATTTGCTTTTTTTCTGGATGGCATAAAGATCTGTGCGTTAATTATTGATCATAGGATATGTTTATCGCACTCAGGATAAAGTAATTGATCTCTTTTCTCCCCGAATTGCCAATTTCTGCCAATCTTCACGAGTGAAAGTATCAAACTTCTTCGACGAGCTGAAAGCAGGTTTTAATTTCTTTTATTTCGTTATGCGAATGAGGCTTATCTTGTATTTATCTGTTTTGTTATTTAAATTTGTGAATGGCTGTGTGTATAAACCAGCATATTGGGCGTGATGTGCGAGTAAACAAGAAAATGTGCAGAGAGAGAGAGAGAGAGAGAGAGAGAGAGAGAAGTGGGGGGGAGGGGGGGGTGAGTGTGAGAAGACAGAGAGAGTGAGAGAGAGAGAGATTTCTCAGTTGATGCAAATGAAATCGGATGAAGACGCAATTAACTTGGAACGGGAGAGCGAACGTGAGTAAGAGAACGAGAAATTAAAATGAGAGATGTGTTGCTGTTGGATCTACCGCAGTGTACAATCCATGCCAGTATGTCATGCATAGTGTGTCGTGCAGTCCGCAGTTCTGTGTTTGCTGCACCTCTAATATTGTAAATCCTACACTATGGGAAATCAGTTAGCCACACAACGTGCCTGGTTCACGAAGCCACAGCAGAAAATAAAGAAACAGTACCCTCCCGTAATTTCGTTTAGAAAAGGAAACCGCAATAGTAGGCTTAATCGATAAACGACAGGCACGCTGTGAGACTTCGTCATTGTTTTTGTTTTGTTTTGTTTTTATTTTTCATCTCCTTTCTTGCCCCGCCCCATCGATGTTCACTCATCTGTGAAAACCATGTTGTATCGATTGTATGCAAGAGACAACAGGTGAGGCAATTATGCCATGTCGCCCTTAGTTAGCGCGTGACAGTCAAATCACCTTTGTTCCCGCGCGTTAATAAATTTAGAAGTGACGTACGTGGTTTTTTTTTTTTTTTTTTTGCAAACACTTCTGTCCAGTTATTTTGCTTGGGCATGATGCCATGTTCAAAATAGGGCAAGATGTTGCTATTTTTAATTGTCATTTACTTTTTAAAAAAATCATTTTTATAATTATTATTACTATTGTTCTAATGAAGTAGAACAAAATAAGATAACATCGACAGAATGAGAGGGGGGGGGGAGTGGGGGGGAGGGGAAGGGAAGATAGAGAAAAGTGAAACAGGGGGAAAGCATTGATCTTTACGATAAACACGCACACACACACACACACACACACACACACATATATATATATATATGTATGTATGTATGTCTATGTATACGTGTATAAATTACATGGGCCTGTATTAAAAACAAAAAAGGAGAGACGAAAGATGATATACTGTTGATTGCACAGAAAAAAAACAAACAAACAAAACTGCAAGGTTTTTGGGAGGTGAGGAGAGGGAGGAGGTTCTAAAGAGGGGCTTTGTGTATCCACTTACAAAGAAATGCAATTAAGCAGCAGTCCTATTTTAGAAGTAAAGTATCTTCTTCCACTGCGTACAATCTTGTATCACAGGTGACCCCACTTTATTCCGTCGCCTGTTATACAAAATAACACTATGGTCTCACATCTTGCTGTGTCAAGCAGGCGAAGTGAGCCGAATAATTAACACACTTGAGAGTATGAACAAAAATAAAGGATCCTGGCGCCTAATATTCAAGAGACAAGTTAGATGCTTTTTGTCTCTCTCTTTCTACTTACACCCTGTTGCTCTCTCACTCGTTTTGCACCCCTCATTTTCTCTTTGCTTCTTCCTTCGTTTTTTTATTCTCTTTCTCTCACTATTTCTTTTTCAGTTTCATCCCTCTATCTCTTTCAACTCTCCCTCTTGGCTAAAGCCCTCCATCATCACAGTTACAGCTGTTTATCTCATAAATTATGCGGACAATTTTCGAGTCCATTAATTTTATTATGTTGGTAGACTCATTTGAGGTACTTTATATTGATCTCTATTCACTTTCTCTCTGTGTAGCAGGCGGTGTATATAGGACTACTATAGTTTGGAATTTCTTTAATTTTTCTCTTAGTGGTAGATGGAGTCATTTACGTACAGTGTATACATACCGTAATATTGTGAGCGGTATGAATCATTGTCAGGATTCTGTCTGTAAAAGTGTATTCTGTTGGTTAAGTATCTGTCCAATGTGTATTAGTATCTCATAGTAAGACGTAATTGTGCAATACAGATCATCATCAGTAGCCTTTATACTGCTTTGTGGTTGTACATTATAATGACAGAGTTTGTAGGTTTTGTGCAATGGAAATTATGATCCGAGATTCGTATAGAGAAATAAACAATTTTCTTTGCATGTATATAATGAAACATAAATTATTGTGAGGAATCTATGTTGTGCAGTACTGTGTAAATTTGATAGGACTGATTTGTGCTCTAGAAGTCCATTTGTAGAAGTCAATATTGTGCAATATAGTTCACATTGTTAGGAGTGATATAGATATTCCGTAGCCACGACATTTCTTTCAAGAATCGGAGCTATGGCTGGTAAAGTGACCCCCCTCAAAAGCTCACCATTCCTGGATGGTTTCAGAATGAGGTAACACATCGTCCATTCCTTAGTGAGAGTTGAGGGCAACGACGAATCCGTCTGTGTGTCTTTATATATTCTGTTGTAGGGGAATCTTTATGTAAATTTTAATTATTTTTGTTTTTAATGATTGACGATGTTTTTTTTTTTTTGTTGTTTTTTTTTCAAGCTGATCCTGTCGTTAGGGTTCTTCCGTGCTGTGCACCTCACGATCTAATGCCCCATAATTACGGTATTTGTTATCTAGAACCTGTGTCGGACGCACGTTCTGTCCTCTCTGCGGTATTATTGTTCACCTACAGTAAATTAAATATCAGTTCAATGGCTGGTTTGGAGAACTGTAGGAGGAAATTGTGCTTCAACCAAGCAGATTGTATTACGTTATCTAGGAATACGCTTTGAATACAATTTACAGAATTTAGCAAGGAGACTGCCTAGAGATGTCGACCTCCTCTCGCCACACGCTCTCCTTTTTTTGAGGGGGGGAGGGGGGGATTCACACCACGGATTAGCTCAATGCCACTTACCCCTCCCATCCAAGGTGTAGCCGTGACACAATAAGCACACAAATGCGAACTCGGTTGAACCAAAACATTCAAGTAGTGATCAAATAGTTATCCACTTCTTGAAAGACCCGCTCTCCACCTCCTTGGCAGTGTACACTTCAGATTTGCACACTTGGCCCAAATTGGTGTGAAATTAATTTTTTTTTTTTTGCTGCTAGCGCAGAGGTCTCTGTTTCACCCTCGATTGTGTTTTTCGGTGGCACAGTGAGCAATCTAATCGTGTGTCTCCTCAGGGACCACAAAGATTAGATCTGAGATTCATGTTGACAACTGAGACCGAAAAGCGTACATTATAATCACACGTACGCGTATGCATACAGTGATCATTAGGACAACATAAGGGTAAATCAGGTTTGAAATAATGATGTGGGGAATGTGAACATCTTAAATGCATATTACGATTGGGGTTTGGTTTATAATGATTATGACCAAATAAGTTGACGTAATTGCGGTAATTCCAATCTACATTCAGCATATGCTACAACTTTCTTAGAAACGACGGCCAGTGCAAATGTTGGAAGTTCACTTTGGGATCGGCTCAAGACAGGCCTTGGAAAGCGGAATTCTCAGAGACAGAGTCTATACTCACTTCTTACGAGGGACACATGACCTAAGCCGAATCTTAACTCTCACCAAGCGATGCCACTAAGGCAAATATTTAGGCTACTGCTTGGGTTGAGATTGGAACTGAACTAGTTCAGACTAAGTTTGGTAAATTCTCAAATAATGTTTACATTTTTGTGTGGATTTAATCATAACGACAATTGTAATCCTAACCCAAATCCAATCAAATCCTGTATCATGGATAACAACCTCAGCACAGCAGATCTCTGGATCAGCCACATATTTGAGATTGGTACTCGGGTAGATTTCGTGACTTCCCAATCAATTCTGATGTCAAGGAACAGAGAGAAGTTACCAGAAAGCACTTGCACTACTGTTCCGGAGCAACGCCCGAATCTACGAACGGTCCTAAGCACCCAAGCGCTGGTAGGCAAGACCAGCTCTTTCTCCGCGTCCTTGGGCTTTACGTTAGCCTCCAGCCCGCTCTTGTGTAGATTCTATATGTTCACTCTCTCTCTGTCTCTCCTCTCTATTATATATAGCCCATTCCAACAGACAATCGTCACTTTGTATCTCAGCTCTGGCATGTAATTGTATACTGATGATTTTCCTGGGCACCTTTTTGTTTTCTCTCACATACAGACAGGTGTGGAAATAAATCGTTCTTCGCACTGTTGCTGTGTAGGTGAGAAAGCGGTTTGCTCATTTGACTCTCATTTGTAAAAACTGCAAACATTGGTTTCAGAGAGAAGTATAACAATAATTTCGTCATCATATGGATGCCTTACCGCATGCCGCTAATGATTACGCCAACAACCAATATTCTCTTTGCCGATAAGGATCAATGATATGTGGTTCTTATGGTGGTCTGTTCTCGGACATACAGTGAGTGCGTTTTGCATCGTATCCCCTGTTTCCCTACATTTTTTTTTAACCGTATAAACCAACGTTGAGGGTCTGTCATGCGATCTGGACATTTCCAAAGCAAATCATAGAAAACTAATGCATGTGCCCATCGGTCAGTGACTGAAATGGAAAAGAACTTTGGATCGGCAATCTCTCCCCCCCCCCCCCCCTCTCTCTCTCTCTCTTTCTCTCTCATTGCCTCATATCATCTCCATGTCTCGTCGAGTTTTTTTTTTCTCTCCTCTCTATTTCACCTTCTCCCCTCCTTAAAATCTCCATATTCCATAAAATCTCTTCTCTGAGTCCTTTTTGTCCCATTCTCTGTAGTCTTTCACTGTTCTTAGTCACGAGTCACGACCTTATCTTTTGATTTAGCCAGCACCCTCAGAACGCCGGAAAATTTTTGTGTCCTTTCTGTCTAATCAGTGTATTTTATTTTTTTTAAATCATTGCCTTTCAGAACTTTCATTGCTGTGAAGTTCCTGGATCTACCCCTCTCCCCTCCCCCTCCCCCCAGTCCCCCCTCCCTCTCTCTCTCTCTCTTCCTGTTCCTGTCCCTCGTTGATCATGATTGTTGTTTGTCCACGGGCGACCTTCAGCTGGCAGAAAAGCGTTCGTTTTAACAGTTTCACACCACTAAGCCTCCTTCCACACCTTCTTAATCCCTAGATAAGTTCTGGCCTTTCTTCTTTCTCATCTTCCCTTTCATCTGTTTATCTTTCTCTCTCTTCCTTCATTCCTCCCCCAGTTTCTTTCCTTCTTCTCTTCCCAGAACTCTTCATAACCCCAGCACCACGTTTTTTTCTCACTACGTCTCTCCTAATCTCTCTCTCAATTGTTCATGTCCTTCTCTAATTTCTTTTCGAATGAGTTTTCTCTTCCTCTCACTCGATACTCTTCATAACATCAGCGTTTACTATCTCCTGCCCCTCCCCCATTTCCTCAAATCTGTTTTACAATATTTGTCTCTCGTCTGTTCATATTCATCTCTCTCTTCTCATTCCTTCTTCAGTTTCTCCTTCTTCCCTTCCCCAAACTCTGCACAACCTCCCCGAATCATATTATCTCTTGCTCTATTTTTCTCTTGTCATTTCATGTTCCTCTCTGTCCCTTCCTTCCTTCCCGAACTTTTCTCTTTTTTTCTACTCACAACTCTTCATAACACCAGTACCCTGCATTCCTCCTCCCCAAAACTCTTTCCTTCTCTCTTTTTCTCTCTGACTCTCTTCCTCCCCCTTCCATCTCTCGTTCTTTCACTTCGTATCTTTTCTATTTTGCCATGCTTTCTCACTCGGAAAAGTTTTATTACTTCCTTATATTTCATTCAGCCAGTGAGACCTTAAATAACTTGTTATTGAAACACGCAACTGCAGTTCTTTTACCTGTCCATATCTCCTGTTTCTCTCATCTCTTGGTATGGTACGCCACACCTTTGAGCCTCCTTCGGGTGGCTATCTCAATTTTCTGTCTCCCCTGCTGATTTGCTTCAATTTATTCAGGACCGACCCTTGATCCGACAGAGAACGTGTCCATTCTAACAGTTTAACTTCCCTAATCTGGACCATCTCCTCCTCCCCCGGGGAATCCAGGGTCAGACATCACCATATAAACAGCGTCATTAGGGCCATCGCCGAGTTGACCACTTTGGCCCCTCCCTCCCTTCCCCCCACCACCTTAACCGGAGAGCAGCCCATCATTTGTTAGCGCTTTCACTAAGACATCTAGCCAACTGACACCAAACGCCTTTGCCTTTAAAACTTCTGTTTCAAGAAGCTTCTAGATGTAGTTTTGCAATCTCTCTTAAACATACAGATCTAGTGAACTGTATAAATAAAGTTTTTAGAGATTGAAATGATGCAATAAGCTAACTCTTTGTATTATGGAACGTAATAGACGAGGACGCGATTGAACTATAGTGAAAAAGGCTTTTTGTCGAACTACGGTTGAAGTATCCCCAGGGGAACAGCAAGGGGGAGGGGGTGTTACGATTTAAGGAGCGAAAGTCAGTCTCTTTTTATACATAACTGAACAGCGATGGCGAGGCATAAGGAGAGAGAGGACAGTTAGATGTGGATCTATATAATTGACCTAGTATGCACGTTTTGAACCAGCGGTGTAAGATATTGCACAATAGTTAATGAACTGCAGCCTGAAACATAGTGAAACATGAATTCTCAGAAACTGGTAGTGTCGAATAAGAAAATGTCATACTTTGACCAGCTTATGTCGTGAAGAAGGCAAAGAAGAGCGCTGTGGAAGTAGCAGCAACATTAAATGGTCTTCACTGTAGTCAAGACCTTCATAAAAAAAGAAGATATATTATCTGATGAAATATAGTCGGTGAAATAACTATGATAACATATTAAAACCACAAAAGGAGTAGTAATGGTTATCCGTCCGCTATCTTTAATAGCAGCTTAGAAAATACAGTGCGTGGTACATCTGAAACATCCTGTTAAGACTTGAAGGGCTCCACTGACAATTTGCATTGTATTTGTATCTCTGTTATGCGAAAGGACAGTGTCCTCAATGTCAGAGACAATAATAGTTAAAGTTCTTTGAATTGTAATTTGGTATTAAATCACCCAGGAGCAATTGCTGAAAACTGTTCTTGACTACGATTGTAAGATAATGTTCCAATTATGTGCAAAAATATTTGCACTAAATGTAGCACCGCTGTCACAGGAAACCCCACAACTGATGCACATATACTGTGCATGAATTGGGGGCGATAAATTTGCTAAACTCAATGTGAGTTGGTCTCCTAGAGAAGCACGAACTTTTTTCTTTCATCCAGAAACACAGGAAGATTTCTTAAACATGAGTGGTTTCATACTTTTTGCCGGGCACCATGTATCATATTACCCGGCCCATTTGTTTCTTCGAGATAGTCTAATCACTGTTATGAGATTTCAGTGGGTTTTCATCTCGAATTATGATAATTCTCAGCGGTGATATTGGTATTTTCTAGCAATTTCTCATCGTTTTCTCATCATGGACGCAGTACTTAGATACCACCATTACCTTACCATGCACACAGTAAGGCAAATTACCTCAGTATCTCATTAGATAATCATCTTTAGTTTTGGTGGACATTGGTTGACATCATCATCATCATCATCATCACTACCATCACCATCATTATCATCATCATTTTACAAAAAATATATACGACTGTCCAACCGGTAACTAATCAAACAATTTTAAAAAAGCAAATAACATATACAAAGAACTTAGATTGAATATTG